>PNEQ01042148.1:18223-35081 GCA_003012365.1 Medauroidea extradentata
AAAAAAAAAAAAAAAAAAAAAAAAGATTGTGTTAATACAACTGTAAGTTCATTAATTTCAGCACTGATAAATTAAACGGTAACAGAAGTCCCTCAAACGAAAACGGTAACAGCTTGCTGACAATAACAAACAACACAATCAATGTAACCAACATAACAATAAATATTGGTACCGGTATTAATATTCCAATGTTTTAGAATTCACTCAAACCTGCGGTGTCACTAAATATAACAATATTACTAATTTTTACTTAAAAAAAAAAATCAACGCTATTGTTAAATTCACAAATTTTAGGTAACCCATGTAATGCTTCATGCATACATTTCCTCGCCGCTAGCATGCTTCAGCAGCGAAGCGGAAGTGTAGAAAATGGCCGTTGCATCATTAACTGAATTGTTAACAACAAACTTTGAAAAAAATTTTGTTACAAAAATTGTGCATTAAATAGTCAGATTGGTTCGGCAACTGTTAAGTTGCGTAGTGAATTTTTTATTCCAGTTGTGTTCACAAATGTTTTTGCCCACATTTTACACCTTGCTCTTGGATTACACCATGAAGATTACTCCGTTTCGCAATGCAACCTACGACCGTGTTCGCACTTCGCAACGTATCGACTCAGTCGAATAACGCTATAGAAAAGGTATTCAAAGGATTTAAAATTACTTTAAAAGTATTAATTTGATGTTTTGAAGTGCCTGAAGAATCTGTGCTGTGCAAATTTCATCCCACAAATTTACGTTAGTGTTATGAGGTTATGTATGACATAGCTAAAATATTTTTGTGAACACGTCTGTTTTCCTTCATAAAAGTTCAATACACCTTTCCCATTTACATTTATGCAGTGAAAAGGGGGCGTTATGTTGCCGTATCAAGGAATGGTTGTGTTTAAATACGTATAAAAGTACTGTATTAATATTCCATCACCAAAAAAATCTTGAAAAAAGTCGGGAAAACTTTTTTCCCGCCCGAAGGGGAAAAAAATTTTTTTTCCCGAAGTTTTTCCCGGGATTTGGGATCCCGCACAGCCCTAATTAAAACGTAACAAACTTTGACAAGCCATCGAAAATTCATTAAACTCTAAATATTTCACTTATTGACAAATTTTGACAGATGAAATTCTTACCGAAATCAAAATGAAAATAGTACAAATTCGATTTCGGTATACCAAATATTCACACAACTCTACTGACCAATAGAGAAATGAAAAACTGGGTGTTTTTATGCAGGAACACTCACCCGAAGACTTTGCTGCACACAAAATAATATTTATTCCAATTAATGTGTATTAGTGTATTCTAGCGTGTGCATGATTTTAAATTGTGTTAACTTACTGAAATGACTCGATGATGAAAACGGAATGTTAGAAATGGTATGTAGGCTGCTCTCTCTCTCTATAATAATAATAAAAACTATTTGTGATTGAAATTTTTTTTTTTTACACAATTACCTTAACATCTAACTTACAACTGTAGTTCTAGTATATTATGTGTATGGCCTAAATAAACACGTAGCTATGATACTCCAACCCATAAATTATTTTGACCAATTTTGTAAGCCTATTTAAAATAATTTCGGTACAAAGTAGTTTCAGTATAAAGTACGAAATTCACCTTCCTCTAGGAATATAATGAGGTTTCACTGTAATTGTTCTTTACATGAAATTCAAAGGGTTGTGCGAATATTCGAAATATAACATTTGAACATTGCATTATTCATTTTGATTTCGATAAAAATTTTGATATTCAAAAGTTTATTGAAAACTAAAATTATCGTTAAAGACCAATATTCGATGTCTTACGAATGTTCATTTAAGTGAGTCCTTACTAAAATCTCGCTCAGTAAAAAAAATCTCCCATTTTTGCAAACTACAGTTATTACAATCACAAATTTTACTGCAAAATTCCATCAATAAACAAACCTACAGTATTTTGATACTCCCGATCCCACAAGCTCAAGCAACCAAAGCAAACAGTAATAACTCTTTTTAAACGTTTTTCAGGGAACTAAATGCAAAAAAAGTTCTTAACACGAAAAACTTCTTAGGGGGGGAAGAGGTTTTAACAAAATCAAGGTAGATGAAAAAAAAAAAATAATAAATTTATTTACTTGCATACAGGTCGCCATCGCATATTGGTCGCACCCATATTTTGAGGTCACGGAATTTGGTATTTAAGATTCCCAATTCCACCAATATAGATCGCACCTTAATTTAATGACGGCGACCGAGATGCGAACGGCCGGCACGCTGTGCACGAAACACCCGGCAAGTTATGGAAGCTTCGGCTTTTGGTCTTGCAACAGCACTGCCTCCGGGGGCATATGAGGAATCGGCGGCGGTGGCAAAGTGTAATTCACCTTCGGCCGCGTTCAAGTTGCGAGTGATAGTTTTTGCAGAAGAGAATGGGAATTGGGCCACGGAACCGGCATTTTCTGTTAGTGAGAAACTTATTCGTGGCTGGAGGAAACAAAAAGAAGACTTGAAAAACACCACTTCTACAAGGCGTACGTTTAGAGGACAGAAACGTGGCAAGTTTCCTGAAGTTGACGCGCAAGTGACTCAGTACATTCGTGAATTGCAGAATACCTACAGTGTTTCGTTAGAAATGATAATGTGCAAGGGGAGAGAGATAGCACGTGCACTGGGCATACCGCACTGCAATTTCAAAGCCAGTCGTGGGTGGGCAACCAGATTCATGCGACATGAGAAATTTATCTCTTTGACGGAGAACATCCCTCTGCCAAAAATTGCCAAAAGACTTGAGGGGGCAGTCAAGTGATTATCTGCACTACTGGAAATGTAAGAATGCGTTGTACAGTAATGCTGACAGGGATGGCCGACGGGCAAAAGTTGCTGCCTTATGTAATTTTTAAGCGGAAGACTCTGCCTAAAGGAGAGAAGTTTCCTCCAGGCATTCATGTCCATGCTCAGGAGAAGGGTTGGATGGATGCTGAGCTCGTAAAGGATTGGGTTCAAGGGTTCAAACTGTCTGGGAGCGGCTACCAGGGGGTCTTCTAAAACAAAAGGCCTTGTTGGTGTGGAATAGCTTCTGCATGCATTTGGTTGAGGGCGTTAAGGCAAAACCTCAAGAGCCAAGAACAGACATTTGTAGTTATCCCAGGTGGCCTGACGGCGATGCTACAACCGTTTGACGTCTTTGTGAACAAGCCTTTCGTGGGGCATCTCCGTCGCCTGTACGAGGAGTGGATGGCCAGCAGAATGCAAGAGGTGAAGAAAGGCGGGAAACTGAAAAGACCATTGTTGCTCATGGTGTGTGAATGGATCAAGAGGAGTTGGGCTCTCATCATGGTCGCTATAATTGTGAGGAGTTTCAAGAAAACTGGAATCTCCTGCGCGACAGACAGTACTGAAGACAATGCGGCGACTGCTACTCCAACGACGACATTGACGACCCAGCTGAGTCTAGTGCGTCTGAGTCTGAATCAGATAACGAGTAGGTAAACACTTGGTGAGTGATCAGACTGTATTCTTTTGACTGTGATACTGTGATAATCCTGTAAATAATTATGTATTCTTGATAGATTTTGTGCAACGTTGCCTTTAATTTTTTTTGTTCTGATATCTTGTTATGAAAATTTGCTTGGTTAATTAACTACGTGTACACTGCAAATAAATTTGTCTATATATACCTATATCAACTTTTTTACTGGTAGTGTCACATTTTCAAGCAATTTTGGAGAAAAAAAATTCTTCGCTTATAGGTCACACCTCATTTTCTCCCCATCAAATTTGGAAAAATTGCTGTGGCCTATAAGCGAGTAAATACGGTAACTAGACATCTGCCAGTACTTGAATTTTCAAGCAGAGCCGAGCTTGTATTAAAAACTCAAGCTCGACATCTAAGGCTCGAAAAATAGAGCATTGGATTGTTTCTTTGTATCTTAATAGAGAGTTTAGGGTTCGTAAATAACATGTGCACTCAATGTAAACCAACCTAGAAATACCCATTTATTGGTAACTGGAATGCATTTCCAAACAGTAAAATATATTAATAATGATTTCTCCGAGCTATAAATTCTTTCTTGAATCTTGGAAACATTTATTAAATACGACTCGTCGATTGTTTACATCATTGCACAAACGTAAATAATGAAAATATAGCCGGCTGGTTTTAGAAACGTGTTGCACACATAGCGAAAAAATTAAAAAATGTGAAGGGATCGGCACGAAAACACAACGTAGAGCCGATGTTTGAAACCATTCAGTGGGATTGAGGGTAACGGAACACACCCATGTTGGATGGAACAATTTTTGTTTGACAGGTTGCAGACATGTAGTTTATGCAAGGTTTCGTGGTACAATTGATGAACTTGTATATCTATGACGTTTATAGACATCAAACTTTCGTGATACCTGCGGGACGTAATGTATAAATCAAAATAAGAATGCTGAATAAATAAAAATGAGCGTGAACGCAATGAAAACACAGATTTGGCATTTCTTTTCAAAATTAGATAAGTCAAATGCAAAATGTAATCAATGTTCCAAAACACTAGACACCAACTGGTTGCAAAACAAATCTCATTCAGCATCTGGATTTGTATTTGAAGATCAGAAGAAATTAAGAGGCTTAAAAATATTAATCTGGAATCAGCAGCAAATTTATTGAAACATACAACCTGTGGCAAGAAACAACTGCAGTTACAGAAATATGTCCAACACGAAAACTTAATTTCAAAATGATGAACCACGAGCCAAGAAAATTATTGCTGCGATTGCAAATATGATTGCTGTTTACTACCAACCTTATATAGTAGTTGAAGACAAAGGCTTTACTGAATTGTGTTTATGTATTTGAACCACGGTATCCGGTCCCTTGTGCAAGCACTTTTTCACTAACTATAATTCCTACTTTGTATGAAAAGGAGAATAATGCTATCAAAAAAGAAATATTTGATGATTTTCATCAGCGTGGTGTCATGTCTTTGTCTTTGACAACATATACATGGACTTCAGCAGCCACACAGTTACATTTCTCTCACTTGCCATTATATGACAGAAGACTTCAGTTCAAAAAACATTCTATAGATACCCACAATTTCCCAGGTAGTCACACAGCAGACAGGATAAAAACCACCATCTGTTCCCTGATCGAAAAAAGGTCTCTTCAACAAACTTATGTTCCAATTTATGTAGTTACAGATAATGCAAGAAACTATAGAAGTGCACTCTCTCAAAGAACCTTCAAGCATGTTCTTGCTTTGCTCACACGTTACAACTAGTTGTGAGTGATGCCAAGAAACAATCTGGTGTCACTAATGTACTAGCAAATGCTCATTCCATTGTGTCTCATTTAAGTCACAGTACACTTGCCAGGAAAGCATTGCATCTTAAACAACAACAACTTTGTTACCCACCAAACAAGCTGTTGCAAATGATGGACACTCGTTGGAACAGCGAGTACATAATGTTGATCAGATTGCTGCAGCAAAGAGAACCAATTACTGCAGTATTAACACAGTGGCAAAGACACCTTAAATGGAAATGAGTGGAAACTAATTGAAGGCATGGTCCATGTGCTTGAGCCTATTCATCAACCTACGCAAGAAATGAGTGCTGACCACTATCCAAATCTCTTCATGAAAATGCTCATACTTCATAGCATTGAAAACATCTTGCAACAACATTCTTCAACAGGTGAACAAGGGACAGGAATTCAGTTTGCTAAAAGCCTGAAGAACGTTCTCTTGTCTAGATTCCCTGGTTACCGTGAGAACAGAATAGATAGGATAGTTATTATTTTAGATCCACAATTTAAATGCACCATGCTTTGAGAAGCATTAAATAAGTTTGAGTGAAAGCAAAATCATTCATGAAATGACGACTGAGGCAAACAGAAGTTCTAGGAATACACCATCTTGTTCATCTCAAGATATAGTGCTTCCTGAGAATGAACTGTCATCTCACACAAGCTTGCGGTCAGCTTTTGATGCACCATGCGGTCAGCTTTTGATGCACCATGCGGCAAGAATTCAGCCACTGAACACCAAACAGATGTTTATGAACGACAACTTAAAAGCATATTTCGAAGAACCTGAAGTACCTAGGACACAAAATCCTTGTATTTGGTGCAGTAAAAATCGGTAGCGATTCAACCTCTTAGCACCAGTAGCAAGGCACTACCTTGCAATACCTGCTGTTCAGGTAGCAAGCGAGATACTTTTGTCCACAGCAGGAAATACTATCTCCCACCACACGGAAAACTTGCTTCCAGAGCATGCAGAACAGCTTATCTTTCTGCATGACAGACTTGCCAAGTAAGGTTTTTGTTTCAGTTGTTGACAAACTGGCAACTTATTTCAGTTACTGTGTTTTTGTTGCAGTGTTGTGAACTCTTACATACAGTACCAAAAATGTTGTGTAACTAACTAAATATGTAGACATAGCTCACTTAGCAAGTAATATCTTAGTTTATAAAAATTTTTTTTTCAAGTTGTGTATATCTGTTTATGTACTTATCAAAGAATGCCTTAGTTTAAATATTTTCATTGTAATTTTGTGAATATCTGTTGACACACCGCAGAATTTCTTAGTTTATTTTTATTCCAATGTTGTGTATATCTGTTGACAAACTTACCACAGAATGCTTTAGTTTAAATTTAGATAAAATATTTTATTCCAATGTTGTGTACATCTGTTGACAGACTTACCAAAAAATGTGGGTAGTTTAAAATATATTTATTTATTGCAGTTGTGTGAATATCTGTTGACATTCTTACCAAACAATACATTCGTGTCATTATTTCTATTGCAGTAATGTTTAAATTTAAGACTAATAAGTAAAGGCATTATTAAAAGTATGTGACTTTATAAATAACTGCTTGGTAACGCAGCATTTTATTAAAGTAAACTTCATAAAAAAAAAGCTAGAGCTCGACTCGAAACTTGTGAGCTTGTAAGCAAACTCGCTAGAAATTCGGCTCAAGTTTGTGGAGTAACAGGCAGTACCCAACCCATATTTTTGATTTTTCTTTTTTTTTTCCTTTATGGCGTAGTGTGGTTTTTTTACTACTCCTTTTACGATTAAATTTCCTATTTAACACTGTGGAGACTTAAGGTGACCAGGTGATGTGCCAGTTAATATGACTGAGCTCCCCTGAAATATTGAGGCCTTGTAGTTTAACCAGCCAGTGTATGTGTGTGTAAGGTAACCAGCCCAGTGAGAATTAGTCCCATCATCGACTACCATACAGCAAAGCTAATACTGCCCTGAATCAGTGCAACCTAAACGTAAAGTTTTTCTTCAAGAAACAAGTCAGCAGGTGTAATCATATTGAGGTTTTAATTTTCATTAAATTTGCCATGTGTTTAGCTCAAATTTTACAATATTAAAGCACAAGGAGGACTATAGACCAGTGGATCTATGGAAAGCTCTCCCCAGAAGAAAGAAGAATGTAAGAACGAAATATAATAATAAAAATACTGTAATAATAATAATAAATTACTGTTTTATTTGTTGTAACTACAAGCATGGCAATCTAATTAAAATTCTCATATTTTGCTGCTCCTTAGTGTTAAACAGACCATGTGCACGATGGCAAGCCGATGTTAGTAATATCTGTGGTAACAAGTTAAGAGGTTTCTTGGCATGTGAGGTGGTATCCATTATTACTAACCACGAGGCCAGTTATTGAGATAAGACGTTAGTTTTGTCTCAGAAATATGTTTGAGGTCTCATTTTAATTGTCAGATAAAATCCAGCATTTTTTATCTAGTGAGTTTTTGTCATAACTCGGCAGGTTACTGTGTTATTTGTGATTTTCGATTTCAGTAGGCTCTTTTTTGCTGGTGTTTAGATTGCAGGCGCGACGGATCGGTGCCAGCGAGGGGAGTAGTCATGACTGACGATAGTGGCGCACTTCACTTCAGGGGAAAGATGGCCGGCCTCTGGGAATTCATACTACTACGCAAGGCACGCCAATTTGTTTAATATAATAGTTGCTAGGTGAAGCAATTTGCCAGTTTTGTGTAATGGCAGGGACCTTTAATTGGTGGTGTACGGCAGCCGTGTAATTTTCCTGTGTCCCGTAAGCGCACATAAATTATTGGTAAATTAAACGAGTTTCCGAAGATCTTGGAGGTGGGGTGGTGACGCGTCCTGGCCCGCTGAGGTAGCGTACCCACGCTCTCGGCCATTGTTGTGTCTAATCTGCGAGTGACTACATGTGCTTCTGAAAATGAAAGTGCGCGTGTAGGGCGATGTCTACGCGAGAGGTTGGAAAACAAAATCGTCGGCTATAGTGTGTGGGCACTAAATATTAGCAACGCGGCCGAGATGTGTTTGGTGCACTTAATTCAAAGGCGTTGATTCCAGAAGCTAGGAGCTGCCATGTTCTTGACAAACGCCATGTGGCCACGATTGTTTGTTTGTATGTGCACTAGTGAGAGTTTCAATTTTTAGGTATAACAACAGCAATTGGGAGCTCTTTTACTGGCAGTGTTGCGCCTGATAACTTAAATTTTTTTATCTTCTTGATTCACGCCTAGACACCACCGTTATAACAGTGCTTGTAGTGTTTATCATTCGACTGCCACGCAAGGATTTTTCTCTGTACACCACGGCATTTATAAAAATAATTTGGTAATAAAACTCACAATCATCAACTAGAACAACTCGCGTCCCTTTCATTTGCACTATGAATCCACGACCTGCTAAAACAAGATAGATGCTCTGCTGCTGTTTCCGGAGGTACGCGGGAGAGAGAGGGCACTGCATCACTACAAGTTCAAAAACCTGTGCTCGCAGATGCCTAATGCTAACCTAAGGATTGGCTACAATTTCAGATAATACCTTCAGTTTTTCTTCAAAACTAACACTCTCCACTTTATTGGCATGCCAATACTAGTAGAAGCTCATGTAGAAGCTATCTTGCCCGGCAATAAAATTTTTACAGTTTATATCCAGAGAGAATATGTTAATACACACAAAATTCAATATATATGTGAAAATAACAAGTTTCCTAACACTTCTAATACATTTCAAAAACATCAGCTCAACTGCCAATCAGATCACATTGCTAACGTAAACACAGACATAAACTAATGAATAGTGGTACTTCTGTCTTCATTACGTCTTCCCCAATGGATGTTCACCACTTCCAGACATTTTACTGCTGCTCTGATTAACTGTGACAAAACGTCGTCTATTAATTAATAATTAACGCCACCAAACTTGCTTTAAGTTGCAACATTTATTAGCAGTCTATATATTTCACTCTTGAAAGTAAAGTACTATATTTACCTGAAAATAATTCAACTCTGAATATAATTCGACCCACTATTTTTAAGTTACGAGTTTAGGAAAACACTTTTTGGTTGAACATAAATACAAAATTAATTTCACTGAATAGGAAATACTTTAAATAAATAACAATACAATAGCATAATACAAATAACTCGCCTTCAGTAAATTGTTTTCTTTCTGCCAAAAAATCTAACAAAAGCACTACACACAAAATAAGTTTTAAAACAATAGGATGGTAGTTTCTTGCTATGTTGGTGCTACTGTCTGTGCAGTGAATGCCTATCTACACTATGCCTAATCACTATCACCATCTGTTTTGTCGCTGTTGTCGCCAACTGATTCTTCTTCCCAGCTTGCGTAGTCTTCTGTGCCATCCATAGCATTGAAAATGCAGCACTTCCTGAATCCTCTGCTGATGATCTCTTGGGATATTCTGCTCCAAGCAGTAGAAATCGAAGCAGGAAGCTGGGCGTTTAAAGGCTTCTTTATTTTCCCTGTGGGTGTTACAGCATGATTTCCAGCAAGCAACCAGTCGCTATACTGCTGTCGCAGATGGTCCTTAAACGGATTGTTGACTACCACGTCTAGGACCTGAAGTTGGCTTGTCATACCAGATGGTATAACAAATAAAGTCAGTGTTCAGTGCCTGTACAGAATTTTTTACTTCAGGAGTTAGATGGCACCGAAAAGCATCCTTCACAAGCATTCCTCTTTTCTTCAGTAATGCGCCAGGCCTTCTGTTCCAAACAAGGTGCAACCATTCTTGCAATAAATTACTAGTCATCCACCCTTTCTCTTGACACTGAATAATGACGTCTGACGGAAACGCCTCCTTCGGCATGGTTTTTCGTTTAAAATAACAAATGGTGGCAATTTCCTGCCGTCTGCCAACACACCTAGCATCACTGTGCCACACAGTTTTTCATTTCTGATTGTTTTGACTGTAACAGACTTGGCACCTTTTTTTTGTCCACAGTGGTGTTGCTTGGCATATCAAAATACACTGCAGTTTCGTCCGCACTGCCCATTTGGCCAAGTAAATAATCACGTATTTTCTCAAGTTGATAACATGGGGCTGGAATGTCACCAATTTTTCTTCAAAGTTTGAAGGAATCTTTTGAGAAATCGATGTGTGGCGACTCAAAGAAAAATCGAACTTTACACCATTCGTACACACCAGCCGACAGTAGCTTTAAATTGCTTAGCTGGAACGTTCGGTTCTCGGGCAATTTTCCATGCCTTTAACCTAATAACATCACCTGATATCTGCATTGCCTTGTTTCGCTTTTCCTTTATGAATGCAACAACACAATTTTAATTTTCTTGAAATCTTTCCATCTTCAGTCCTCTGAAAAATTTTTCGCAATCTGTTTGCATTTTTTAGTTGGTGCAAATCGACTTTCCAGTTCCTTACGTTTGCCTAGCTGACGCTATACTTCTGCACTGCCTCACAATTGTTCATTTGTGATGCGTACTTTGCAACTAAGATTTTGAAGTTTGCATCAAAATTACGCCGCAATCCTTTCGACATCATTTGTGGTGAAGTTCTTCACCTTTTTACTGAATTCATTTTTTAATTCAACGGTATAACTTTCTTGCCTCAAAATTACGGCAGCAGCATAAAATAAACAAAGCAGCACGTTCTCGCTGGAGATACCCGTAAAGATGCGTCTAGAACAGGCAGGTTCCTAGCGCTAAAGTTCACAATCAATTGCCGCGGCCATACTGTATGCTGATGTGCCGATTTAAAAACATTAACTCGCCATGCTGTTTTAAAATAATAATTTCGGTGACGATTATATATGTTCGCGATTATAGTTCGACCCCCGAATCTTAATTTATCAAATTTGGTAAAAACTATTGACCTATTTTTGGGTAAACACGCTAATAATTGTGCTGGCCAGTAAAGTGAACAGCCTGCAGCGTTCTGGTAAGGTTTCACAAGATGACTGCTATGATTGTGGGGGCATCGTATTTGGTTAGAATAGCGGCTATGGATAAATAGTACATGCCAGAACAGATGATTGGTTGTATGTACACCCAAACTGCGTGTAGGAATGGTTGCACGTACTTGGAAGAATATGTGTGGCATGTGGTTAAGGTTTCACTATCTCGGGAAGCTTAAAATATCTGTGAAGTTTTTTTTTTGTATCGTAAAATATGTGTAATTTAAATACATAAATGTCCATTATTTTTAAAAATTATATGCTGGTTACATTTTTCAACAAAAACCTATTAAATGAAACTTATTAACCTAGATCTAATTGCATGAGAGCTTAGGAAATTTAAAAACTGAAACTTTGAGGCAGCAACACTTGTTATGCGGTTACGTCTTAAGATTGATTGGAATCCTGTTCTTGTTTATCAGCGTGAAACTGTGAAGAAATAATAAATTACGCTTTCGGTACTTTGTGCACGTGGCATTGCATATTTGATTATGGAAAAAGAATCTGAGGGTAAAGCTGAAAAAAATATTCGTGCGACATTAAAAAGGAGAGAAAAAAGTGCAATTTGAAACTTTTATATACAACATGAAAGTAGTGAATTTGCTTAATGCAATTCCTGCAAGAAAAAGAATTAGCACACCAACAGGCGAGCAACTAAACATTAAGTTACATAGTCTAATCAATAAAATGATGAGTAGCTCAACAATGAACCCTTAATCAGTTTATGTTTTTTCCGCCAAAGTGTCTACTGTACCTATGTAAGCTAGACGAAAGTCTGATATTTCTTATGTAGTAATTACGAAAATTAATGACTTAAGTAGCGGTTCACCTAAATTTCATAAATTAAAATTTTTGTTACATTTGTACGAGATGATGTTTGTTGATTTGTAGACCCAAATTGTGACAATTTTTTATTCTCATGAAAATTTTGTACCTTCCATAGTTTTTGCACAATGCCATGTTAAAGGCAAAAATTAGCATGTCACAGGTTTATTCATGCTCTAAAAACCAACTGACTTACAGAATTCACACTCTGATAAACGATGTCACAGGCTACGCAACCTGCTACTGTATAATAAAACCCAAAATTAAATTTTTTCAAATAAAAAAAAAGTTTGTAAATTTTGATACAAGCATACATAAAACCGTGACATGCTAATTTTTGTCTTTGACATGACATTGTGCAAAAATTGTGAAAGATACAAAATTTTCATAAGAGCAAAAAACTGTCACAATGGACGACGAAGTACATGCCCTCTGATGTCACACAGCAGGGGGAGAGTACTGTGAGAAACAAAGCTTGTTTACAAACATGCTGATTTTTTAGTTGGTGATGGCAGAAACCAAAAATTTTGTGCACTCTTAGACTTGCACGCAAGTGTAAGATATACTGTATAAGTTTCATTTCATGATTAAGATACACAAAAGCATAAGATCAAATTTTACCTGAAAAAGCGGCAAATTCCATACAAAGGCAGTTCACTTCCCAACCACAGAAACATCACACCACCAGAAAGAAGAGCAATTAGCAGCCTCAAGAAGAACCAGGACATATTAATTCTTCCAGCAGATAAAGGATCCTCCACAGTAATCCTAAACAAGACCGACTACATCTCGGAAGCGGAGAAACAACTCTGCGACCCCTCCACCTACAGGCCACTCCAAGAAGTCTCTCCATCAAATTCTGTGAGAAAAAAAATCCATTCTTAACCTCCCATGGTCCCCTTCAAGTTCTCTCTCCTAAATCCATCAAGCTGCTGACACCTGAAAAACCAGCCACACCTGTTCTCTACCTGCTGCAGAAGATTCACAAGCAGCAACAACCACCTCCGGGACGCCCTATTGTATCTGGCTGTGGAAGCTCAACTGAGAGAATCTCTGCACTTGTTGACACCCACCTCCAGCCCTGGGTACAACAGCTCCCATCCTACATTAGGGACACGAACCATTTCCTAGAGAGGGTGAGAAGTTGGGACACTATCCCGCAAGATGCCTATCTTGCAACAATAGATGTATTTTCATTGTACACCAATATCCCGCACACATCTGGACTTTCTGTAATAGAACTCTTCCTAACCCTGAGACCCCCCAATAGCAAACCTTCAAACTGCATTCCTTGCAGAACTAGCCAGATTCACCTTTATAAACAATAACTTCAGATTTAAAGATAAACATTACTTACAGATTATTAGGACAGTGATGGGCACCTGCATGGCACCCTCCTATGCCAACCTTTTCATGAGTTAGTCGGAACACAGCTTTCTCAGTCGTCAACAAATACAGCCATATTTCTGGGGCAGGTTCACAGATGATACATTCATGAT
Source organism: Medauroidea extradentata (assembly GCA_003012365.1). NCBI lineage: Eukaryota > Metazoa > Arthropoda > Insecta > Phasmatodea > Phasmatidae > Medauroidea > Medauroidea extradentata. Next base: position 31,757 of record PNEQ01042148.1, read on the forward strand.
CTGGAACTCCACAGAAGAATATCTCATTGCTTTCCTGGACAATCTAAACTGTCACATTACCCAGAAATTCACTTGGAACTACTTCAAATCACAGGCAACATTTCTAGATGTAGAGCTCACCCTACAAAATGGCAAAATTGAAACCACTGTTCACACCAAACCGACCAACCATCTTCAGTACCTCCATTTCGAAAGTTACCACCCTTTCTACTGCAAAAAATCTCTTCCATACAGCCAAGCAACCAGAGCCAAACGCATATGTTCAACTGAAAATGATCTAAACAGACAATGTGACCAGATAGCCAAGGCATTTATTGATAGAGGAAACCCTAAACCCCTAGTGGACAAGCAGATCCAGCCCAACACATTCAGCACACCCAGAGGTTCTCACCCCTGCAATCACCCCAGATGCAGCACAAGTGCAATACAGTACATCAACCTTCCACATCCTTCCATAGCAGGCTCACCAACCATACATACCCAATCCAAGGCAACTACAACTGTGCAACCCAAAACCTGATATACCAACTGCAGTGCACTCAGTGTGATGCAGAGTACATTGACCTCAACACAAACACACTAAGGCAGAGGATGAATGGTCACAGGGCAGATACCAAACAAGCCATAGCCGGTTCCAGTTCAAACATTCAGGACAAACCAGTGGTTGCCCATGCAGCTTCCCACAAACTCACCTTCGACTCCTGTTTCAACACCAGGGTGGTGAGGGCACTACTCCCCTCTAAGAGCAATAATAATGCAGAACTGTGACATTGGGAACTGGTTCACCAATATATCACCGTATCTAGACAACCTCCAGGCCTAAACATCAGATAATCTACTTTTCACTTTCAAACTTCCCGCCACTCTAGTTCGCCCTCTGGCCGCTGGGGGGAGTACTGGTTACAACCTTCATCAAGTCAGCCATACAGCAGTGTACTATTGCTCACCGCCCGATGAAGCTGGCTTAGCCAGCGAAACGTCGCGACCACGCAAAATGTGTGTTGTCCTTAAGTGTGTTATATGTTCCTCTACGTGCAGTACTGCTCTGTAAGTACGTGTACACTCCTATCTACAATTTATAGTAATAAATCAACTAACATTATCTCATACAACTATGTCAAAAATTTAAAGTAATGAAATTTCAGGTAAATTACAGAATAAAGTTTATATTAAGAAATATTTTGATCCTAATTTATCAAGCACCTACTCTAGGCTACGGTATGTAGCTTATAATACATACATACCATACACTATTTTGTTTAAAATAATTTTTCTTTTGTTAGGTTAACTTCACGGGATTGAAGCAGAGTTTTTTGAGGAGAAAGAAAAAAAAAAGTCCCGGACAGAGCTCCCAACCACAAGTAAACAATCCACAATTTCAGACATTTTGAGGAAAAAAGAAACTTGGCACTCCGACGGTACAGAGTCGAAAAACATCAATTTCAAGGTCGCTAAATTTTTAATAAAAGACTGCGATTCATACTCTACTGTGGAAAAACCTGCTTTTATTGACTTACTGAAAGCACGCCAGTCTCAGTACTGTGATGCACCGAGCGGATGAATTAAGATACTTTGCCGTCAACCTTAGAATATCCTGGTCACAGCACCAGAAATGTAGCGCGTCTCGGCAGAATGAAGCATACTTAGATTATTGCTAGTGGCCAGTTGTGATCGTATAGTGGTCCATAAGAATCTATTTGCAGCAGTCTACTCAAAAAATTAAAAGCTTGTTGGCGTGACTGTTTTATTAAATAACTTCATTGTCCAAGCCTGATGCTCCCGGGAGAGAAAAGCTCAACCCCAAAAACTCTAAAGCATTTAAAACTAAGTTTCAAAAGACCAAAACACGCCACGACATCTTAATTATAACATCCTCCTCTCCACTCTGCGACTACAAGAACTGAAAGATTAAATACTAAGCATACATAGCTTTTCCGCCACCTCGCTCCCACACAGCCCGCGAACCGCTCCAAACGTCATCTTTGTCCGCGCCCGAACTAGTAAACATGGCCGACCCCTCGAAGCTAGCTCTCTCCCTGCAGCGCCTCTAGCGGCCACCCAGTGCACCAAGATAAAAACGTAACGGAAAATTAATACTAAATTAAATATAATACAAATTACAATCTTTATACACTTAAACAACCTGTAAATTGAAAATATAGATTTGAAAACCATAATTATATAGTATTTTACAACATAATTTTTAATAAATTTGAACTGCATGTCCTTTTATTGGACCAAGCCAGCCAGTGCAAAAATATCACAGTCTCTCTCGCACACTCAACGAGCGGCGGCGCACGTGCACTTCGTGAAAAGTAAAAGTATTAGAAAAACTGTAAAATCTAAATATAGCAATTCCAGGAACTGGGTAGGCACACTTGTGCCATCCAACTATACTTGCCAACAATACACCCAGCCCTGAGTTACAATACAATAACAGTTAAGTTGCAAATTATAATATTAGAATTAAATTAAAACAAAAAGTTGCCTCAGCCTAAACAAACCAAAATAATTATAAAATTGAACAATTTCAATACTGATACAGAAAAATGCCAAACAATATCTTATCAAAATCCTGTCAACAATACCTGAAAATAATTAAATAGATACACCAGACACCGATTTTACGAATACTCACGGTTCCTCTCATCGCATTCGTAAAATCGCTACCTTCGTAAATTCGATAGTGGCTTATTTCGCCCCCCCCCCCCCCAACACGGACATAACAGAAAATTTTAAAATTGCATTTTTTCTGCAAAGTGTCTCTAGGCCCCGACTTCCGTAGCGTTTTGCGGGAAATTAATTAACGTAAGTATGTAAACATAAATTGATATCAGTAGCCAGACGTCACACTGCTGAGTGGTAGATATGACCGACCCTTGTCACCAAAAAATGAGAAAATCGAGATTTCGAGGGTCTTCTCTCGAGCGAATAGCCCGACTCCCGTAGCATTTAACGGAAAAATAACGCAAGTGATAGTAGAAATATAAATTTATATCAATAGGCAGACGTCTTATGATCAAAACAACACCGCTAAACAATATATACGACCAAGCCTTTTCCTAAAAAAATGAGAAAATCGAGATTCCGAGCGTCTTCTCTCGAGCGAATAGACCGACTTCCGTAGTATTTAACGGAAAAATAACGCAAGTGATAGTTGAAATATAAATTTATATCAATAGGCAGACGTCTTACGATCAAAAGAACACCGCTAAACAGTAGATACGATCGATCGTTGTCCTAAATAAAAGAGAAAACCGAGCTGTCGAGTGCCTTCTCACGAGCGAATAGCCCGATTTGCGTAGCGTTTAATGGAAAAAAAAAA
>PNEQ01042149.1:0-34983 GCA_003012365.1 Medauroidea extradentata
ATTCGGCCTTGGACTAGCGAGAGTTTAACGCAGTATAGAGCTAAGAAAATTATGTAGGTCTACCATTTTTGTATTTAAATTTTTTATATATGTACTTTATTTTTTATATACTACTGTAATTCCTAATAGCGGACACTTCTCAATACCGGACATTTTTTTATGCACCAGAGGTGTCCGGTATTGGGAAGTTTCACTGTACTATGTTATTCTGTAATGCATTGTATTAAAATATTGACTTAATGAGATCAGTTATGTATCACTGTAAACCTATGTAAATATGTTAGAGCTGGTCGTGTACTGTAGTTACCTCATTGGCTCCCTTCTTCAGGAACGGTGCAGGAACATACAATGTGTGTGTCGGTCCGACGCTGAAGTAGCGGCCAATGTTGAATCCGTTAACAAACACATTCCCCTTCCCCCAGGCAGACATGTCAATGAAAGTGTCGTGAGGAGTGGAGACATTCAGGATGGCTCTGTACAGTGTGGGGCCAGTTGTAGCTGATACTTTCTGCCATCCTTTCAAGCTGCAACAGAACAGAATACAGTTTTGAACTATAAAATGTGAGGAAACACTTTTTCGATAGAACTAGATATGTTTCTCTTCATGGCTAATTATATCTATGTCAGCATTGTAACTAAAACAGCACAAGAAACCTTTCACTGTATAATTGAAATATAAGACTCAAAAGGGATTTTTATTTTTTCTTCAGAACTAAATTTATATTAACTGTGTACTAATTTTTTTAATCAGTATATTTCCCATGTATTATTTACCATGAGATAAATAAATAAATATGAAGTTTAAGGTGACCAACATGTAATTATTATACAGCCTCACCACCAGAGCCAAATTTATATGCTCCACTTCTAGTGAACTGAAAAAAACAGTATAAACTAATAGCAGAAGTGTTTATCAACAAGGGCTGCCCTGAAAACCTATTCCATAGCTAAATGTCAAGCAGTTAACAAACAGGCAAAAACTGAGGCTACAAACACAGGTATACCCGGGATTGTCACATGTCATGAAAACCTGAACCAACTGAAAACTTCCTCAAATCTGTCTCACAAAATCTTTGCTTTGTCACCACAAAACTAAGAACTTACCGTCTAAACGTCTCAGGTTAATGTTCAGACGCCCCCAACCTCTGCAGTAAACTTGAACATTCTAAACTTCAGCCTATCACATCCAGTATTAATATCTTGGTCCCCAGACGATCCAACCCTTGCAACAAACCATGATGTGGTTCCTGCTACATCCATCAGCCCTCGACTTTTCATTAGCAGACACACAAATTACACATATCCTATACGAGGCAACTATTGTGCAACAGAAAACTTAATGTACCAATTACAGTGCAAGTATTGCAATGTTGAGTACATGGGCCTCGTCACAAACACTCTCAAAGAATGAATTGCCATAGAGCAGACACAAGACAAGCCATTGCTGGTAAAGTTGACTGATTTGATAAACCAGTTGCAGCACACTCTGCATTACACAAGTAAAACTTTTACTCTTGTTACAACACGATTGTGCGAAAGCCCTACCACCCTCGAACATTAGCTCAGAACTAAGGCGCTGGGAACTAGCTCATCATTACATAACCAAATCCTGACAACCCCTGTGTCTCAATATCAGATAATCACAAGCATACTGCTACTTTGCAATTTGAATCTTTCCACAGCACCCTAGTTCCCTTACTACCTGCTAGGGTAAGTAACCATGCTTCCACCGCTGCCATTACTCAGTGTGCCTCAACTCACCGCCTGATGAAGCAGGCCTAATGCAGCAGGCCTAATGCAGCAAAACGTGGGCAACTGCACACTCACGCAACTAAATATGTTCATCCTTCCTTTTGTCTTATCATCAAAAAGTACCATTCTGTGAGTACCTCAACCTGTTTTCTACTTAGTAAATTTAGAATGGTAGATTTGAACAACTTGCTCCAGATCTATGTTAATTATCTGCAGTTTGTCACTAAAAGAACTAAACCCATGAAGGATTGAGACTGCGGTTGGCGTCGTGGCTAGGAAATTTGCCTTCCACCAAGGCAACTCAGGTTTGATTCCCAGCAGGATGGCCCTGGATTCTCGCCTTTGGTTGACTAGTTTTCTATGGGATCTCCCATTTTCTCCACCCTTCATTCCGATGTTGCTCCATACCAAGCACATGTCACCCCTCACTAACACTAAAACGTAGATGTTAAGTTCTGACCAAGCTCTCACCTTTCTTTCACTAGCTCATCCACCCAGGATTACAGTATAGAAGACTACCATAAATTCAGTTTATAGTAAATGTATTTAATTTATGCCTCAGTGAAGATAATTCACTTCTCTTTTGATGTTTTCAACACTATCACTTTCTTATGCCTTTAAGGTCTCAAATATTATACATCAATTGTTCTGTAGTGCATTTGCCTTTTTGGATATACCAAAAAGACTTAAAAATTGTACAGTTCTTGTATATGTCAAAAAAGCAATTCTTCTTCAGTGTAAGATTCCGCAGCACATGAATCGACAAGGTTAAGAGAGTGCAATGCACGTGGCACGTAGTTAACAAAAAAGTTCCATCATAGTGAGAGGAAAACTGCAGTAAGAATGTAAGTAAAGTCATGACTAGCTCTTTCGTGTTAATAATTAATGCCTGGGTGCATCATCCAGTTGCCCAGGAACTATGTATGGTTCAAGGAACTTACCTTTGTACCCACTTGGTGTGGAAATGTAAGGCGATGATCTCCCAGCTGCGTAAAGCCTTCGTATCCAGTAGCACATCGCTGTACAATCCTTTCAGTTGAGTCCTTCGACCCATATTCTCCACAATGATGTCCAGGCTCTTGTTGGAGCCGCTGCTTGCAGCATCCAAGGCGAGTGGTGCGTTACTGTACACAGAGAGGTATTATCACATACATTGTGTACCAAACAGGTTGAGATGAGGCTCGTTTTGATTAACAATATTTGCAATTCTGAAATATAAAAGCAAAATTAAAAATTTTAAGTTACCCCCGACATAAAAACACTCGAAAAAGTAAATAAATAAATTTTATCTCTTGACTTTTTTACTTTATTAAAATTCCATATTATACTTTGATGATGAGCATTGTCAAGTCAGGGGACCACTATGTGATGAAATATTAGTTATACATGGGTATAAAAAATTGAAAATACCTACTAGTTTCAAATTGTACGTATGAACTGAGTTTTGTATATCAATCTATGTTACAAGGTTTACTAAGTTCATGCACTGTTTCGATATTGTACCAATTACATAAGAGGCGTTCGCTTGATAGCCGCGCGCGATGCACGGTATGCGGCAAGGGGGGCTGGGGCGACACAGAATGCGGCAACCCGAAAGGGCAGACACGTCAGGGCAGATGTCATTGACATTGTCTATTTTATGAATTTTTCAGAGTAAATTAATCAAGACTGAAAACTAAACGATTGGATATTGCTGTTTATTTACATACCAACGTTGCTTGCATTGAGTAAGTGGTCGTATAATACATACTTTATCGTTATCAATGTTAATTTTGTTTGTTTTAAAATTTTATATTTCATTTAATTAGCGGTCCCCTGATGTGACATGCTCATCATAATATTAATAGGTACTTTTAATAGAGTTAAAAAATAAAGAGAGAATTTTTTTTTACTTTTTAAAGCATTTTTATGTTGGGTGGGGGGGGGGGGGCCCTTACTTAAAATTTGTAAGTTTACTTTTATTTAGTTCTTTATAAATTACTCACAAACATATTATTAAAGATTTTGGTAGTGCAGCAACGCACGTTTTGAGTTTCAAAATGAATTTATTTATTATTTGTACTTCCTTTGTTTTCTTTAATATTAGGTTAGTAAATAAGTGATTGGTACACATTGATTACCTATATACATAAAAATTTTTTGTTTGAAGATAATAGTAATTGTTTTATGTTTAGGTGATTATTTTGTAGAGTTAGTTTACAGTTGCAGATTTTAATTACTATTTTAACTTTATTTGAAGAGTTTCTCATTATATATTTTTTAAACTTCAGTGAAAGTGTTAAACATGGGGATTGGGAGAAAAACTAAAAAAAGCTTAAAGTGAATCCAAAAGGCGCAAATTAATGCAGTCAAGAAAGTTCATAAAGTAGACAGCATCGTTTGGGTAGGGATGCATTAACTAAGACTTTGCAGAGATCTAAAGAAAGTTATGTAGAACGTAGTGTACGTCAAATAATAAATACATACTAGGAATACCGTCGATCTAATGAAACTCTATAAAAACGCTCTTCCAGGCGTGCCAGAGATATAAAATCTACAGCTCAGTCTATATTGAACCTTTTGAAAAAGGCCAAGTTTACGTGGCCGTAAGTTGTGTCAAAAGTTTTCAGAGTGTTGCAATTTGTGAACTTAATCAAAGAAAGTTATTTAATAATTTTCATGACAAATCTGCTTTAGCAGAACTGCAAAGATTACGAAATTCATTACCATAACTTATACGTGTCTGGGATTAATTGTTTACGATGAAAATTACAACAATGATTACGTTGCTGCATTCAGTGCATCGTTGCTAAGCAACACTTCCTGGAATAAATAGTTAAAAACCAGAAAAGAGCTCATTATCTTTAAACAGCTGAACAGATTTCCTTGAATATAGCTAAGAATCATCTCAATTACATCAGCTTTCAAATAAAAAACCTCATCAAAATCTTTCCATTCATTTAGGAACTAGGATGCCACAGACAGACACACAGACACGTCAAACTTACAACACCCCTGTTTTTGTAAAACACACATAATACTTAAACCAGTATGTGTATTGAGTACAAATTCAGAGAACTTCAGTGTATTCGTATCTATGTACTTGTCTTTATATTTTATGGCTTAGTTTTATTTATAATTAGATTAGTAGCGCTATGTTTGTTTAATCTTTTTTGTTGCCGTTTAAGATTACAGCATACAGTAAAACCCTTGTAAGATGTTTCCCATTTATAAGTTTCCTACTTAAAATTTTCCTACTTTTGCAAGTTAAACAAGTTTGCACATATTCTAAATGCACACATGTAATTTAACCACTTCCAAAAAGCTTTTCTGTTTATAAGCATTATTTCTTTCCATCCAATCACAATCGTAACAGGGTTTCACTGTAGTTTACAACAAATACTTGGCAGTTTCACATAGGAACCACAGTGCTCGCTAATTAAAAAGTGGTTTCCAATATGGCCATAAAGCGTATTATCACTATTGGCTTACAAATTAATAGTAATGTGCAAATTTGAGACATGACAACAGCAGTTTATTATTATACTTAATGTATTTATTTTTGTCATACATCATAAGAGGTACAAAAGATTTTTTAATTTTCTAAGGCCGGTTTACATTCTTATATGTACAAGCCATCGTTACTGGCAGGGGTATAAAGTTCTTATGGACGATTTGAAGCTGAGTGTAGTAGGTGGTCCTTATGCTAAGGCGCAGTACAATTGTAATTTTCAACCAATCATGGCTCAGGACGTCTGCTATGTACGAACCAGAATATGTATTAGGATGAAGTATATTTACTTATGAGCAATCAGCAGTTTTCAATTAATTGTCTTCATATCTTTTGGGATATCTTCACAAAATGTAGAAAGCAGAACTTAGGTAACTTGTATCACCTAACTTGCTCAAAATTTGTTCAGAAAACAAACATTGATGATAAATTCAATTTTAATAAATAATTTTTTAGATTGTAAACAGAAAAACTGGTACTTATGTTTCAATTCAAGAATATTTAAAAATTTTCAAGGTTTTACTCTTTTGCTGCAGGATAAAAATTTTTAATTGTACCAAGATAGTGTAAAAAAATTTAAAAAAATATGTATTTTTCTGGGAATAGCTTATTTTTTGTTAATTTCAAGCGAGATCACCTTGTACCTAGTGTTTACAAAGACATTTAATTTGGTGTTCAACTAAAGTCACATGTCGGAGTTTAGCAATATTTTGTAAATTCGACTATAGCCAAACGTCGCAGTTAAGGAATTAAACTTAGCAGCTGTGCATTATCAGTTTTTTGACATTTCAGTTATTTTTCATATTAACTATAGCATCCACTCATCAGTTTGATACAAAGTGAATAGAAAAATAGTCATTAGTTTCAAAATACTTGACCTTATTTGATAGTACTATTCAACATAAATTTTTCTCTGGGAATATTTCTATGTAACAAGTTTTCAGCAATATAATGTTCTTTTCTTAGAAGTTGTGAGTCAAGCATATTTCGTTAATGTTTCTAATTAGGTAGCTTTATAGAGTTTTTGAAATTGCTGACATTTGGTTGAATATGTTTTGGATGTCTGACTGATTTTAGATACGACACAGTATTTCGATGTTTGCTTTCTTGGTATTATACATAAAAATTTTGGTATACTGAATATATTATATTAATGAAAGAAAACATGTTACTTACAATGTCTGCAGTCATGGAGTGGCGGTAATGCTATAAGTAATCTGAAAGTGTTGTATGATTATTTCAATATAAATGTCAGAAAGTGCCAAATATATTTTCTCCCTAAGCACAGCAGTCATACCATAACTGTGGCATTTTTAACCTTTTAGGTATAATTTTCAAAGTCACATTTCCCAAATATCAAGTTTGTTTAACACTTACAAAATATCTTAAATCACTTGCAGGTGGCAAAATGCAACTGCAGTATTAAGACCAAACTAACTCACGGATATTCCCAGCATCCAAACAGTTTGACATCATAAAGCTTCGTCACTGCCAGTGTCTTGCGAACTCCATCAACCAATACCACAGCCATGTCGTGGACGTTCCCAGTGATCTCGAGAACAGCGTTATTAGGTATCTCGAGGCCTTTCTTCCTGTACACCACAAAGCCGTAGAGCTGCCCGCTACCGTTGTTAATGTCCATGAATTCCATGGCTACCACGTTGTCTGACAGAATGCGTTCAGCAGGTGGCTGCAGAACAAAGTATAGTATCCTCAACACTGTAGAATTACAGAAGTTGTTCCTTAGTAATATTTTTTTTGCAGAAAAAACTTACAAATTCAATTAGGAATGCTGCAAGAGTTTTTAAATACATTATTTTTGTAGCATTAATGGTAAACCCTCTTGTTATTAAGAGGGTGGGTTGGGGGACAACTTTGAGAACCTATATCTACCTTTTTTCTGGACTACTCAGGATTTTTTTCTTAGGGGTATTTATGCACCTTTTAGCAACTATTTCTCACTTTAAAAAGTGTGGTTCACCAGTGGAGTTTGTACTTTTTGATGTCCCGTAGTTATTTGTCTTTCACTTTATCCAACAGACTTGTATTGGCAGGTGTCTACAGTACACAGTGATACCAACATAGTAGTATGTAAGAAGTTACTGCATTGTAACTTTCATCTTTGTGAAAAAATGAGATTCAACCTCTAAGCTGGTTGTGGTGTTGATGTGTAATGTGAGTGGAGGGAAATTGGTACACAGATTTTGCATATATGTTTGCTGGTATTTGTATTACCAAGTGTTCAAAATTCACGTTTCCTCTGTACATGTGGCCTGAGTTTCACTTAATTACAAGTAGCCATCACCCTTGTTAAATAGTCCTTCTATAATTAAATAAGTGTCGTATTTACCAACATCCTACACAGTTGTAAAGAACACAGCATGAGAGGTGAAGGGTGTTTATCCAACTAAAATAATTTACACTGAATACAATGTTGTATGTAACAAGGTCTCCTACGAGTGTATAAACCCGAAAATGAAATATTTTTGTTGTAAAATTGCTGTTTTATGTGCAAATTTGGACCTAGAAAATGCCATTATAAAAAAAACTATGAAAGTTAAAAATTTTCATTGCAGTAAATAACTGTTACAGTGTAAGTCTACAAAACAGATCATATTTCACACAAATATAGAAATTATTAAATCAATTAAAATTTTCAGTTGAGCACCCCTTTATAGTGCAATGTCTGATGTAACTCACCACTTGGTCTATCAGCTGGCCGACAGTAAGCTGCTCAGTGTAAGGAATATTGCCATAGGCTTCCTTCACACTCTGTACAGGTCTGTCTGGTAGCTTGGTCTGCACTGCCAAGTACTTCTGCACCAGCTCTGCTGTTGCGTTGTACTTCTCTGTGTAGTCTCCTGCTTCTGAGAGGGGCGCGTCAAAGTCTGTCGAACAAACAGTGCAACAAAATGTGTTTATCAGTTACAAATGATCACTAAGAGCAAGTGTAAAACTTTATAGCTTCCATGGTAGAGCAATAATTGTAATCTTAAGAATAAATTTAATTAGAATTTTACTATGTTCAGACATTTGGATTTTTTTTTTTACACATTCAGTAGGAATTTATAGTGCTCGAAGGATTAAATCTGTTTTATTTAAATTACAGCCAAAATTACATTCATGGTTTTTTTATACAACCATTTGTCATTGTGAGACACAATGTAATGCAGTTTTATGGATGATAAGTGACAAGGAGAATTGTCCATGTGCAGTGGTTGTTCATATCACATTTGCCTTATCTGCATTAATTTTTTTTTCTAATGTAAGATTTCAACATATTTTTTATTGCAAACTGTTTGATGACGAAAATTATTAGTAGGTATTACTTGAAATTAACACTAATTATTTTATTTTAATTCTAATTGGTTGTGTTTCTAGAGTGAATGGAATAGCATTTTCCCAAAGAACCTCATGGCTTCACTTTTATTTTTTTCCAGCTTCAATAGCTAAAGTACATACTGTACATATTATTCTAGTTTTTGTTCATGCAAAGTAGTTGGAATCAATGAGTGAGTGTGTGTGTGTCTGTGCATGTGTGTGTGTATGTTTGTGTGTTACTTGTGTAGTGTTTTATAAGGTTATGTATGAGGCTATTGGTTAACTACAAGATAAAATTCTATTTGAGTTCCTTCTTAGCTGCCACATTAAAAGCATGGACCAGTTTGTTGTTTGAACATAGAAATACTGCTATTAAGAATTTCAATGCTTTTCAAGAAAATACCGAAACTGTAATGTTGTTGCCAGGAGTGATATTGGCCGACAGAGCAGGTGTGAGGAATGCTTTCTGCGAGAGGGGTTAGGAGTTGCAGAGTAAGTTGGCCTTGTCGTAACCAGTGGAAGGGATGGTTGTCCTCAAGGGGAGCAGTGGGGTAAAACTAGAACTAGGGAGGCCAGCCCTCATGACATTTGAACAGGACAGTAGTGATCTTAAGAGTATGAGGGGTTGGGGCTATATTTAGCGAAGATATGTATTACGTGAATGTGAGTTAATGAATGAGTGAAAATGTAATCATTTTTCTTTTTTGCGTATTTTTTGAACTGTTTATCAGTTTTATGTTCTTGTATTTTTAATTGTTTATCATTTGTAACATTTGTGTTAGAAATGTGATAGTAAATACGCCAATGAAAAAATAACAAAAAATACCTCATGTAAGGAGTGTACTGCGACAGTTTTTTGTAAATGTTTTAAAGTTGCTGGGGGTGGACAGCAAAGTGGTTAATATGCACATTGATAATAAAGAGTGGACTATATTCTGTTAATTTAAATAGACTACTGTGGAGAAGTAGAGTGATTGGAATCATTAACATCAAAGATGTTTTCTTACTACAGCAATATCTAATATCTCTGAACTGTTTGCCTGTGACAGATACTCACCATAGCTGCTGACATGGAACTTGATGGTTGGAGTGTACCTGTTAGAGATTTCACCATTCATAAAGCCAAACGTAGTGCCTCCGTGGAACATGTACAGGTTGATGGAGGATTTCATTTCCAAGATTCTTCTAGTTATGTTAAGGCTTTCTGAAATAATACGGGAAAATTATTCATCACACTGACATGCGTGTGTTAACATGATGTTATAGCATACCAATTAATTATATTCCAAAATAATAAAAAAATTAGTACCGTAAAATGGGGTGAATAGGGACGCTGGGGTGAATAGGGACAAAATTTGAAACAGATTCCTAGCTTAGAAATGTATTGTAAATTAAATTATATTTCAGTACAATAACTCTTTGTTAAATCATTAACTGCCAACCTTTAGGAAAAACTCTGATTTAAACTGCGTACTGGAACTTTTGATTTGAAATTTTGTCCCTATTCACCCCAGCGTCCCTATTTACCCCATTTTACGGTAATATAGCTGTTCAGTTGTGTTTGTAGAGAAATATTTTTTTCCATAAATATTTATTTAGAATTGGGGATATATTGATGCAGTTTTGGTGATTTGTATATTCACTATCCAGTTAAGGTTAGGCGGAGTTAGAGGGTTTTGCAGCCGTTAAACAACGAGGCCTGAACAGCAAATGAGGGAAGTGAGGTGAAGGGATAAAGCAACAGTCATGGCCGAGCCAGGATTTAAACCCAGGACCTCTCGCACCGTAGACAGGTACTTAACCAACTATGCTACGGAGACTGGCTTTTATCCAGTTAAGAATCTACGTTTGAGGATTTTTAGCTTAAAGTAGTCAAATATGTATTAGTTTTGTTACGGGAAATGCATTTCAGAACACCTCAACTACTAACAACTAGGTAAAACAGCTTATTGGACTATGCACAAACATAATTTGTTCATATACTTTTTATTTTTAATATGATTTCCTACGGCTACACTTCTGCCCTGCTCTTGGAAAAATAGATGTTAACTTAAGGTAGAGAAGTTTTAGGGAACAGCCACTTTGTGGTAGCTGCCCAGGGATGGGGAATGTGCCAGAGATGCCAACAGTTGGCAACGTGCATTAACTACTTCAAAATCATGCTCGTCGGCTGGTGCATTCTGGCCATGTTCTCTGCTGAGTTAGAAATTCTTGGCAGTGGAATCCTGGGATCAGGTAATCCATAAGTGTAAACTCCCGTTCCTTGTATCCTTGGCTCCTCTTTATGATCTTGTCAGGTGCCAAACCATCTTAATGAGGTTTCGAAGATTCTCTACACGACACCTGCATGACAACGCACCATACGCAACTTATACTAATGTGTTAAGGATTCTATATTATATTTATAGAAACATAACCAACCTGTTAGTACTTCCTGCTGTAGGTGAAGTACGTATTTTTTTAGTCTAAATAAGTTACATCTTATGTTACTTATGAGAACATCTTTATGTTGCAGAGTGTGAGGTTTTCATCATGCTAGCAATTTTCAGTGTTGAGTATAAAGCCCCAGAGCTTGGTAACTACCTTGAACGGTCATGGTAAAGTGGTCCGTGTCAAACCAGCTGTCAAACCATCCGGGATAAGACTCAGTAACCCACAGCGGCTGGTCGGGCTGCATCTTCTTTAGTTCATTGAGCTGGGGCACAGGGTCACCCAGGAAGTTGGCAGTCATCAACACTGGAACAAACAGTACTCTGTGTTAACCTTGATTGTAACTAGCCCAGCTCGACAGTGCAACCATCTCTGCAACCACATGTACTCCTGTGCATGTACTTTTCTCTGGGTGCTCGTTTGTAAATTATCTCTCATATGTCAACCGTGTATGCCTGTGTGTTTCATATGCAGAGTGTAATGTTTCTCTGGTCATGAGATTTAAGCATGACACTTCGGTCAGGCATTAGGTTCACAAACGAGACAATGTGACCCTTGTTTTAACTTTGTAAAGCCGGATACTAAGTGTTACTTGTGTTTAACTTTATTCTAATTTGATCCAAGTTTTGTAGTAGTTTGAAGGCACACCCTCCAACTCTGATGCAGTGTTCCTCATAAATTTGTAGGGTGTGAGTGACATGTGTATATTTACCTTAATATGAGAAATACATTTTCAGAATTTTAAATTGTGTGTTTATAGTGTGTAAAGCATCCCTCTGTAGTACAAAGTCATCCCACGAACCAATTAAAGGTGAAATACATACACGTCAGTAACTATGCTGGTCATGCAGTGTTCTCCACCACAAATTCCACAGTGCCATCATTACCGTATGTATCCTGGCTGAAGCATAGTGGTGCCTCTCGCTAAATTAATGAACACTTTAGGTTTAGATGGAAACCATCTTTCAATAAATTTATCTATTTTACAATACTCAAATTAATATTTGTGTACACCCCTGATCTCAAATGAACAATCCTTATTCTCAGCTCTGTGTTAGCAAACACCTTATTACAACAGGGGAGCGCACTTACCTCCTGGTATGGAACCATTCCAGTAGGTGTCAAACGGAGCATCCATAGTGAACTTGAGTTCGGTGAGGTTGTGCTTCACCATTGCCTGGTATATCTCCCTTAAGTAGGCAATGTCTCGATGGCGGGCACTCTTCTGCGTCAGTCCAAACTCATTCTCTACCTGCGAGCACACATACAAAACTAGAGAAGCAGAGCCATGTTGTTGTATGGAGATAAAACTTGGCTGTAGCAGCAGTGTCGGCACACTATCTATGATGTGGCTGCTATCCTGACCATTTACACTAGGACAGTTTTATAAAAACAGTGTATTTTGCACCTGTACTTGTGAAAATTCAGGTTCAGCAGTCATTGGCATTCCATACATTGTAATCTTAAATAATATTACTCAACTGAAATTGTTACTGTGCATAAACTTAACTAACTAATGGTTCTAAAGGAAATTCAAAAGATACAGGATGATCACAAGGAGCATTGTCATTATAAAACTTACTGTTTGGAACAAGCAGAGACATGGAGGGGGAAGAGTATGGGCATTAAGTGTGTAACGTATTGCTATTTCTCTAAGAGTGAAGCAGTGGTCAGTTGCGTGTTTGCCTACAATGCATAATGGTAACTGGATGGTGAGAGCACTACAATTATTTCATCTTCATTTCAATGTAGACCGGCATGGAGCAGTCCTAAACTGACCAACCAACATCAAGTGGGTTGCGAAGTTGCGTGGCACAGGCAACAAAATGAGGATGACATCTCCATGTTGTGTGACCTCAGAATATGGAACTTTTTTTGTTGATATATTTAAAGGGCAGGGTATCGAGACGAACCTGTACTTTGAATGACTTGAAGTAGGCCATTTGTAGGGGCATGGAGCTTATCAGTTTGATGACTTTAGAAAGGTTGTGGTGGAGCTTCCTGACCGGAATTGAAAATGCCTCAGGGAAGATAGACGTCACTGTCCTGATATATTTTCCACCACATCAACGTAACAGCGTTCCCCTGCGAACATTTTCTCATATGTTCATTCAATGTCTTGTGAAAACTTTCGTCTTTATAGCACTTTGAAATTACAACATTCAAAGTCGGCACCCTGTACTTTATCACAACATGGCTTAAAATTCCAGGCCTGTATGGCTCTACCTATTGCCATTTTGAAACATTAGGTATTTTAACATATAATGTTATTCCCTGAACTGGCTTTCCTTAAATTTTCGTGATGAAATTTTAATGAAACAAGGATTTATTTTGAAGTAATATTAAGTTCAGTTATGTAATTGCCTAATATTCTGAACTATTTCAATTATTATTATTAATATTGAAGTGTAAATGATTCTAAATAGACAGGTGAAATTATTTGTAAATGATAAATGTAAAATTGTACTTGTCACATTATACCTCACACAACAGTTAAACAGATATAAGCTGGTATAGGCCTATATTCTTTGCAGCACAATACACTCTGAAACAAAAAAATGGTATATAAGGTAACTAATAGAGTTGTCCTCAACCCCTTTGTTCATAGCACCTTATTTAGATTCCCCATTCTCAACATTTGAATGAGGTCAGTCGAACACATCCCACTAAGTTGGCTGTCTTGGTCATAAGGCTAGCAGATGTGGGAAACATTTATAGTCAAATAATGACTAGAGAATGTAAAGGAAACACTTTTTGAAGGAAAATATCAAGAGATAATGAATTGTGCATCACTGCACTTCCATTGTTTCACATTGTGTTATACTGTGTACATCTCATCACTTATCCTCTACAGTAGGGATGTAGAAAATTTTTTTTGTTCCTCGTGTGAGTCAAAGTTTGTTCTGTAGTTCACACTTTCAACTTTAGTTGTTGAGTTTGTTATTATATCTATGATAAATGTATCCTGAAATGGCAATTTATGCTTCTGTTGATTCCATACCTACGTTCTGGGTAGAGTAGTTCCAGAGTACAAGCAATATTAATGATAAAGCCATGTTTCTATTTCAAACTCATTCAAGTAAAATATAGAGTAGTATAGGTCATTCGGAATAAAGTGAGCACTAAAGATTTAACCTTTGAAAAAAATCACTAACAGTTTCTTTAGTCTTCATATAATTTAACATTAACAATAGTTACCTTACTCATATGGTTGGCAGCACATTGACGAATATTGTAATACTGAAATAAAATAAAATCAACATATTTGTGTTCTACGTAATTATTTAACTTTTTTTTTTATTGGAGTATATAGGTTCCCACAGACTGCAAAATGTATCATAGACACACAAAAATCAAGTGACTTGTCCAGAGAGGTTAGACATTTCCCATCGTTAGCCATTACGTGCGGAAAGATATGAATTGGCTGAAAATAAAAATTCAGCGAGGCTATTTTGTGTGCTCACTTTATCCTGAACTGCCTATAGTTGTGGTAACAGCCTTGCACTTGGTTGAAAGGCGTATTGGTTCAGAACATTGTGATGGCCCATTCAAGTTACACTTCCAGATTACACTTTCATATTGTGAAAGGTTTGCGGGCCTTATTTTTGTCAGCATTGCATAACAACTAATGTATTGTAATAGAACAATTTTAATTCTTCAACACAAACGTATTGGAACTTTTGGTTAGGTCTCACCACACTACTGTAATAGTTTTAAAAACAAGTCGTTTGTGAGTTGAAGCAAATTATAAAGTTATGAAATTACTTACCTGGAAAGCGACAATTGGCCCTCCTTCAGTGAATTGTAGTTTTTGCAGGATTGGGAACACTTGGTCATAAAATCTGTTCATGTAGTTGAGGAACGGCAAGTTATATTGTCTGATCTTTATGTTGGGTACTCTCATCAACCAGCTGTGGGGCAAGAAGTGTTATGTTTTGACATTTTAAAAATAGAAACACAAGACAGTCAAAACAGTACAACAGCATAAAATAATACTATCTTTATAAGTTTATGGCACATGGGCTCAAATATTTCACTCTTGTTTATTAGCTAGAGTATTTGAATCACGACACATGCCCTATAACTAACATTACTGAAGAAGAACGATTCTGATTTGTGTTAAGATCAGTTTCAGAGTAATATATTTAAGTTCCAATAAAGAAATGTACTTGTAAAACTACACTGTAGGAAGAGGTTCCATCAATTTGAAAATGGGTAGAAATGTATACTTAAATAAAAAATAAAAAAAAATTAGTAAATAATAATAATAATAATAATAATAATAATAATAATAATAATAATAATAATAATAATAATAATAATAATAATAATAATAATAATAGCTCTCTATGATTATTGTTACTGATGTACAAATTACTAACCTATCCTTCCTCTCATAGAATAGAATAAGTTATTATTGTTCTGTAGAGAATTTACATGCTATAGAACTCGTCAAAATTAGTTTACTAATATACATAAATATGAACCTATATAAACACAAAATCATAATAACAAAACAAATCTTACTAATAGGTGCTATCAATGCCGTATAATAGTAAAAGTAACACAGAAATTGATAAGATCAAACATGCAATACTTGATATACACATAAAAACACAAAAGAAAGTACAATAGAACACATATATACATGATTTTTTTTTACTGGTATGATTGTGAACAAAATTCGTCAGTACTGTAAAAAGATTTTTCTACAAGACACTCAAATAGTTCACATTTAAATAATGAATAATGATCAATATCTTTCAAGGTTGCTGGCAATTTATTAAAAAATGTTATACCAGTGCTATTTAGAGATTTAATAGTTTTTACTTTGTTGACTGCGTGAAGATGAAAGTTTTGATTTGGACGTGTATTTACCCTTCCTTACTGGAGGTACCACATAATTACTGGAGGTGGAAAAGCATTTAGAAAATTTACTAATTACGTACTTGTAAAATAAATAGCCTTAAATAGAGGGATAACAAATCAGAAAGTTGCAAAGTAAATATGATGCAAACTGTATAGTTTTTATAAACGTATTTTGTGAGGTGTGTATGTGTTTGTCACCTCGGAAAGCCTTGGTTTTCCCACTCTGCAGAGATGTACGGACCAGGCCGGATTATCGCCAACAGGTCCTCTTCTTGGGCAATCTTCAGGTACTTTACAAAGTCCAGGAATATAGAGAAGTCATTATCACCGTTGCCAAAGTCATACTCGCCTGAATATGGCTCATGTAGGTTCCAAGGTATGTACCTGAAATACAGACAGAAACTGTACAGGTGATAGTTGTCCACATACTTTACATCCCTAGTGTAAAGTAATTTTAAAATGAAGGCTATATTAAACATGTTCAGTACAAATTACCCACAACTGGGAATATTCTTGTATTTCAGTGAGCATAAAAACAGTGTTTGTGAAATTTGATACAGGTACATAGTAATTGGTTGTGCAACTGTAATGAAAAATTATGAGTAATTTTATTGCTTAATTCTGTTACTATAAAAATAAAACATTAATGTATTCAGGTCACTTTGCAATGTGCTATACATCAGGAACACACAATTTGTTCAATAACCACTTCAAGTGTTAGATGTTTTTTTGCAAATAATTTTTAAGAAAATTTATTGTAAATACTTGTTTCCATTTTTTCTGGGGAATCAAAATTTGTTTAAAATTAGAGTTTTCAGACTCATCTGTTTAATATTCTGCACTGAAACTTAATGTTATCATACTTTTTATTAATGCTATCCAATTGTAATATTTACAGGGTCATCACTTAAATATCCTGCTCAGGGGAGTCTTGATGGGAAGACATCATGCCAGTTGAGTGCTCTGTGCGACAAGGTGGTGAGGCAAGTGGCGAGATAACAAGAGTCTGTGTTGGTGTCCGCTTGTGTCCAGGACCTAGTCACACAAAATATCTAAAGGTCAGTTGAACTTTTAATTTCTGTTATTTGGACGTAGTGTACAGTGTGGATGTAGTCTTTCAGTGACAAAGATAAAATTCTAAGAAAAACTATGATTATTGTTTCATTGGCATTTTGTTTGAATTTATAATTGGCTGGTAAATTGATTCAAAGCACCTTTCATAGATGGTTGCATAGTATATTTTGTTGATGCATGCACCAATTACTAAGCTATCCTTTGTTACTGGAGATAGGCTACTACATAATTACTGGAGATGAAATTGTTTATAGAAAATTTGCTATTCATATGCTCTTAAAATAGAAAGCAATAGATAGGGGGATAACAAATTTAACAGTTACAAAGTAAATGTGATGCATGTCACCTGTCAGGTTAGAAGTTTATAAATTCAAAATTGCCTTATAGGAACCCAGTTTCTGGACTAAGTTCTTCACTGGATTTATAAGTACTGAAGCTACAGAGAATCAATGGCTCATAGTGGAATGCAGGCTTCAGGAATGATGAATGTGGACCAACAGGTATAAATACTTACGTCTCAACAGCTACGAATCCTGCAGCCCGTAGTTTCCTCAGCCTGTCTCTCCAGTAGTCTGGGTGAACTCTGAAGTAGTGGATGGCTCCACTGATGAGTGTGATGTTCTTCCCATTGAGCAAGAAGCCATCAGGGTAGGTCGTCAGTCCTGACTTTATCCCTCCCTGAGTGTAGTGCTCGTACAGTGTTGGTAGGTTAGCTGTAACACATGTGTTTATCATCAGAAGGTCCCTCATCATAGGATTTCTGTAATTTGAACCTCTGTATCTGTATTCGACATAGGAACGTTGAAAATTACTATCTGTGATCTAAAACATCTGTTGAAATACTGTTATAATATATATAGAAAACTTTTCGTGTGTTTGAAGCAAAGAAGCAACACTTACGTTTGCCCTACTGTCCCGTTGCTCCTACATGCAAGGCAGTAAATTAATGCATAGTGTTTACATCATCTTGCTGGGACCAGCGGACTATTAGCATAGCCCTTTCATTTTATTGGGTGGGAAATTTGTGACTAATTTAACTTTGTTTAATAGCGGCCTAGCAGTAGATATTTACGTATTGAATTTGTAGGAAGTATTGTTTATATTGTGTGTATTGTTCTAAAAGTGATCTGCAACCCACCTCTGAGATTTGTTTCATTTCCTTCAATCAAAGTAGTAGTAGGAACAGGTATTGTGGTTTCGTAATGATAAAGTGTTATATATTTTTTTGTTGTCTTTGCTATACAGTTAAACAACCGGTCAGGTAGACGACTCTCTGAATGTAAAAAAATATCTACATTTAATTTTAATAATTTACATAATATACAAACTCTTCAAAATTGTATACATTTATACATAAGTTTTAAAAGATTATTTACGATCTGAAGGGAAACACCATTCAGTATTTACTTATTCCTTGGGTTTGGTCCCATGTCATATTAGTTCTTACATCAAGCATAATCTGTCTTGTGTAATAACTCTAGTTTCGGCAGATCTGAAGACTTACATTTAAACAATTTCTTTCAATGACAGTTAAGACTATTGGTTGGGTTTGCTTGTAGTGCAGTAATCACCTGTTGCAGAATGCAACCCTGCTGGTGTACAGGCCTACGAACACAACTGTCAAACAGTATACGTAATTCTTATGTGAGACAGTTTATACTGCCAAGACTGTAGGATGAACCAGCATGTTAAAGTCACTAGAATGGAATTGAGGAGATGGGATCCTAGATCACAGCTAGTGTAGTAATGTCATCAGAGAAATAAACATTTTATGAGGAGGGTACCCAAGGGCCAGGATATTGTACCCTGAATGCAGAGTTTATTACTGGGTGCCCGTACGCAATCTGCGTACCCCGAAGAATGACAAGGAATGAGGCCACACAATGGAGAAGCGCCAGAATGAGAGGCGCAGGAAACAGGAGACCCACGAGAAAACCAGCTGGCCAGCAACATTGTCTGGCATGATTCCCACGTGTGGAAATCCAGGGACTGACCCTGTTGGGAATCGAATTCAGATTATCTTGATGCGAGGCGAATAGTCAGACCACTCAGCCACAGTGGCCCCGGTCATTACAGACAGTCTCATTGACTTGGACAGAGAGGAAGTGGGAAAGGAGTGAGCCATATCATGTAGCTATAAACCATCTCAGCATTTGCTTGGAGTGACTTCAGAAAACGGCTGAAAAACAAAATTAAAATCACTGGACTGGAAAACTAACCGATGTTCTCCTGTGTATGTGAGTCTATTGTTTTAACACTTAAATTCCTAACTCAGTAAAATGTTGAAATTAATAGCATTCCTTTATAATCAAATGTTGATATTACTATTTTTTTTTAAGTTCATGAACAAGTGAAATAATGAAAGATATTTTTGGAATGAGACCTAGAATTACAGTACCTTGCCTAGTGCTTCAACAGTTATTTAGTCTTTAAACAATGAACACATTAAGATGAAAACTTTTACGTTACCTTTCACACTATTTGCTGAAGGCCATAGCCATAATGTTGAGACAAGAATAATGTTAACCACACAAAATACAACCTTCATTTTGTGGCAGCACAATATCAAACGAAATATGTGGACATAAACTTCACAATGGTGGTAGGTATGTGGCTCAGGGACCCTTTTATTGTACACAAAAAGAATGAAACGGTAATTGTGAAACAACTTATCTCTATTTTTTTAACTGTCAAGAGAACGCTAGCTTATCAGTACATTACTTGTTTCAACAGAATAAAATGTCACTGCCACTTCACACAAGTTATACCTGATAAAACGAGATATAATTGCTCAAGTCTACAGAAACTGTAATGTGATTTGTTCAGACACATTTTTAAGTTAACCAAAGTTGGTTGGTTTTTTTATCAAACATCTTAGTCTTGTAAATTTTTTTGTTCACATTTATTCTTTCTTTTTGTGTTCAATTAATTTCAAAAACCGTCCCTGTAGATACAAACTCCTGGGATATTATTGTAGTTTTATTTATTTTATTTTTTTTAGATTTATTCATTTATGAGTGTTGCATAATTGTGGTACATAGTTGGCTGTTATCAAGTTTGCGTTTGATTTAGAATGTAGGTGGATTTTATTAACTTCAATTACTTTTTGTTTGAGGTTTTTTGGAAGATGGAAAATGTAAGTCCTGTTAACTTTACTTTCCGTTGTGAAGGAAACTGGAAATATAAGCAACTGATTTTGATACCAGCCAGACTTAAGCTCAATTATAGGCAAAACTATTCCTTACGAAATTAATAACTTTAAGTTTCCTAACCTGTAACTTTAACTAAAGTAATGAATATATATATATTTTTTTCAATTTTATTTTGATTATCAGTTTGAGTTGCGTACAATTGAAGTACATATAATCTCAGTCATTGCAAAATGCATTTTTATTTATCTCTCATTATCTATTCAGTTTTGCAACAAAAAAGTACCTACATTTAACAATCAAGTTGACAAATCCTGTTTTGTCAGTTACATAATCACATTGTCTAGAAGATTCAGCACTATAGATATTTGTCACCCAGTTGCATTATGAGTGGAGCAAAAATGTTTGTATTTCAATTGATATGTTTTTAATTCATAATCCTTTTGTTGATCTTTGTTGTGTTTGGTATTGATTTTAAATTATGGAACTTCCTGTGTTTCTTCAGTTTTCCATTGTAATTTTATAAAATTTATTTATTTTCAAGCTGTGTTCTCAAAGGAAATGTAGTCATAACCACAAGTGAAATGTTGTTACCGTATAACTTTACCTCATTGATGCTGAGACAACTTACGCTGAATGTTAAATAAAATCAGTTAATAAACATGCACTTAAGTCATGTATAAGAAATTAATAACAGACCAAAACAATTTGTTAAAATTAAATTTTGTACACTCCCCCCTCCCACACATGCTCGTGTGCACACATACACACACACGCACACATGCATGCACGTACACATGTGCACACACACATAATAACGCAATAACGTGTAATTTACTAATGTGATAAGAATCTTTTTAGTAAATATGTCCATGAACACATTCTGCATGTTAGTCTGAGATGTGAACGTTTCTTATCAAAGACTTCAGTTTCTTCTTTGATTGTGGAACTGTGTTCAGTCACAAACGAAATGGACTGTAATGAAAAATTTAATAGATGATGCAAAGATAGGACATTGATTGGTAGCGAGCCGACACGAAAGCACAACTCACCACCATGATGTCCGACGAACGACTGTCTTTTCATCCTGGGAGACTAGGTTCACCAACTCTTGAGATAGCGCCACAGTGTTGCTAAGCTCACTGCAAAAAACAGCAGTGTGGGAAATACATACTTTATAAGTTCATATACAGTTTCGATACAATTGTGACAAAGGGAACTAACACACTATTTACGTTTACAATATTATACAGACTGTGATGGTATATAGAGGTCAGACTACTGCTTTCACACCTTGGCAATCCGAGATTGATTCTAAACGGGATCACTCCAGATTTTTAATTTGTAATACATGGCAGATGATGCCATTACCAGTGTTTTCTCAGGGAACTCCTGTTCCCATTACCCTTGAATTTTGCTCCTCTTCACCTCTGCCTCACACTATCATCAGAAGTGCTGAACACATCTCTGTTATAACACCCCACCACTCCAATCTTCTTTCATTGTACATTAGAACACTGATTTAACTAAATGCCTCGGAACCCAAAAATGTTTACTCTAAATCAATGTTTTGTTAAATCCAACTTCATGTTATCCCCTTCCAAAAAAAAAGTCAAATACTACGGCACGTTTCGTTGGCATTTATGGTAAATTAAAAAAAAAAAAACCTTTTAGCCAACAATAATAATAAATATCCCTCAGTTACTATCAATAGGGAAAATTCCTAGAAAAAATTTTTAGTATTTACCTCGTTCTTCCGAATTATTTCGGCACTAAATACAGCCAGACAAAACAATAGCTCCGCGAACGTTGTAATTTTCGAATTATTCAGCTTTAAAAATGCAATATTTTCAAATGCCGCCACAAACATTGAAAACGCGTTCTTATTGGCTAACACATTTATGACGTAGTCTTAATTATTTTGGTTAGCCACCACACGTCAGGCACTATTGTGTGTATTGGAATTTTCAACAACTTAAAAAACTAATCAAATTTAGCAAACCCAGTTACGTAAAAGTTAATTTGGGGAATTCACGAGTTGTTTGGACATGTGTGGTTGTATATTTGGTAGCCAACAACGAAGATTTATTTCACTTGAGTTGATTTTAAAGGAGTGAAGACAACAATGTATTAGTAGACTTAGCTCTCACACATTGTGACGGTTTAGTTATAGGTTTGAATTTATGTAAATTTAATTTAAAATCCAGAGAGATAATAACTCACTACGAATTCAGTTTAATGTTTCAGATCCGATGTATAATCATAAGTTTAGGTTTGAAAGATCAGACGAATGAAGTTCACATGCTTACAAAAAGTGAACCTATTGAGCTAATAATTGGAATGCTTTTAACCAAACCTGACACTGACTGTGATAGAACATTCTGGTTGCACAAGTAGATAAAATAATATGGCAGATCAATTATTTTATTACAAATACATTTTTTCTCTCAGTAATTTTTACGTTTCTCGCGAATGGCATTGAGACAGCTGTGCTGCCATCTCGGGGCAAGTTTCGCATGACCCCGCCCCACAACTGCACGCTTTTGACTGCAATTTTTAACTTAAAAGAACTTATTAATTTTATGCTAACCATGTCATGTTGTACAAAATACAGCATTACATACGCATACTGTATTTTTGTCGTTAATAGCAGACTATCGGGTCTCTTCTTGAAGCTTAAACTATGCAGTACGCCTTGATTTATCAGACGGCGCTAAAGTTAAGATTATATTTTGAGTCAATCACATTTTATTGCTGCGCAAACAAACTACTATCGACATTTATACTCTTCGGAGTTAAAGCCATGCTTGATTTCACCGCATAAACTACTGTGTTCAACACTTTTTCACGGCTTGAACGTATGTTGGTGTCGTTTGTGTGTTACGTACATTTAAATGTACAGTATAGTGACGTCACAGGGACGTCAACATGGCGGATCACGTTTTTGCCACGCAAAACGGACTGCTCATTTTCTTTAAGTTTGTCTGGATTACACATACACAACGAAAGAAAGTATGGTACCGATGTTCTTTAAATTAAACACACAAACTAAAAAAAAAATATTATTTAAAAATAGGAATTTTCACTATTGGTAAGTCGCAGCTATGAAGAAAATAATTTGGAGAAAAATTTTTAAAAATTCCATTGGAATGCACATCGAGCATGTCCCTAATGTTATGCCGCCTGCTTGCCTTCAACATGTGAGAACAGAGGACTAACACTGGC
Source organism: Medauroidea extradentata (assembly GCA_003012365.1). Classification (NCBI taxonomy): domain Eukaryota; kingdom Metazoa; phylum Arthropoda; class Insecta; order Phasmatodea; family Phasmatidae; genus Medauroidea; species Medauroidea extradentata. The sequence continues at coordinate 23,311 of PNEQ01042149.1, forward strand.
GAGCCGTGTATCTTTCCATCTCTCTCCTACTCCACCCAAAAAAATTTTGAAAACTGCCATGAAAAACATTTTAAAAAATTTGCTGTGAACCAACTGAAGGAATAAGTTTGTAAGGCAATGGCAAAATAATAAACATGTATGGCGGCAGCCATTGTAGCTTGCAGGTCAGTGCACTTGTGCAACAAGCTACTTACAGCTCGCTAAAAATACTTTGCACTCGTGGGTTTATTAGCATCTTCGAAAAAATATTTTGCACATTTATGGTAGTAAATTTGTTGTAAAAAGTGTGCTTAAATAATATAATTATGTATTTTTGATAAATACGTTGATTTTATCACAGGGTGCGAGGGAAAATAATCACGCTGGACACCACTGCAGTCTCTATCGATAATTGGTAGAGTACGCTGCACTGTAGCGCATTCTGACGGAGACGCAAATCAGTATATGTAAATCAGTTCTTATGCTGTCCACATAAACTCTCATTCACCCACCAGCTGTCAGGTAATGATGCTTTCAGTCATGAGGAAGGTATCACTGCTGCAAAGCTGAAAATCTTTGTGCAGAGATCAAGTGTTGACTCAGATACAAGAGTTAATATGTGTAGTGTAGCTATATTATGTAGTCTTTAGGTCCATTATAGGTAATACATTTTGCAGAAGACTTTAAGTTTCTGACAGTTGTGTTGACAATCTTATTTCCACAGTAACCAGCGGCACAACAACTCAAATTCCCAATGGGAGCAAACATTATAATTTTCATCTTTAAGGATTGTCACCATCTTGGATAATGGTGTTTTGCTCTCATAAAATGATTTTAAATTATTTATTGTGCTGTATATGTTAATTATTGTAAGTAGACAGGTTGATTTAAGGGGTATGGAAAGTTAAGGTGTTGAGCGAACTACTAGAATATTCAAACGTCAATAAAAACTAAACTACTCATCTTATTTCAGTTAAATTTTTTGCTTCGCTTTCGAGTTAAAATTAAAAAATTATATTTAGAAAAATAAGGAATTGAAACCACAAATTCCGTTCAAATGGATAACAGTAATTTTTAGTATGATAATATCCAGGACTCTATAATAACCAATATTAAAAAAATATTTGCATTTTGACTTTAAAATAATTTTAACATCTGTAAATCATTTGCGCAGAGGTTTTCGTAGAGTAAAATTATTTTAAATTCAAAATGTGGATATTTTTGTAATTAGTTTATTAGTTTATTATACCAAAAATTACAAGAATTACAGTTTTCCGTTTTTATGGATTTTGTGGTTTCTAGCACGTATTTTTCTAAATACAGTTAACTGATTTTAATTTTTTTTACTCGAAATCAAAGCATACTACCGCCCAGTGCTGTATAAATAAACATCCACTGATAGAATTTGTACTCTGCAAAAAAATCCCAAAGAATTATGATAGGTAGTTCAGATTTTATCGACGATTGAGTATTCCAGTCATTCGCTCGACACCTTTAACTTTCCATATCCCTTAAGATTCGCACTTGCTTTAAGGTTTCATAATGGGGAGGGGGGGACAGTATACCTGTACCCTCTCCCCTTGTGCCCCTGACAGTAACAGCAATATTTTCATCTACCACATTTGATGTGTACACATGACCAGCATCATCGTACTGGGCCCTAGGCCAGGTACGTGTTAAACCCTGATCTCAAGAGTGGTCCTTTCTGAGTACTCCCATGTCCTCCACTTAGCATTTAGAATGTGTTAAAAGAGTTCTCACACCCCCATGTGATCTATGCACCAAAGGTTTTAGTTCTTTTATTTTCAGTGTAATGTTATTTTCATGTAGAATCAGGTTTTTGTTTTGCTTTTCAGTGCTAAAAAACAAATACATAGTAGAGTCGGTTCATAGCAGAGTTGTTGGTGCAATAAAATGGTAACCAGGTATTATCAACGATCAGTACCAGTACTGTCCACCAGCATAACCAGATGTGAACAGGTCACTCGTGTGACATCACACTGTATTGTACCATCAGCATCTGTTGTTTCATTTGATTTATTGAGACTGGCAAACCAGCATCTGAACACTTGTTAATTTTTTTTGGTGTCCTTTTTAATTTCTGTAACTTAGTTTTAAGTTGTCACGGTTTTGTTTAAAGGTATATTTTATTGCGCTCTAACTTTATGTTAATATTTTAGGTACATCATAAATTTTTTTCACATTTTTTTTTTAAATATCTGAGTTCACTTATTTCATCTAATTGGTTTCACACGTGTTTTAATTTTTCGTGTGTTTACTGCAGAGGACAAGAGAGTGGCCTTCAGCAGAACGTTTCATGCCCTGCGATAGTGTTTTCTGCTCTGGCCGGGAACTAGCCCCTTTTTGTTTTTATTTCCTTTTTGTATCTGTTTTCTTCATCAAAGAATCCCAGTGTATTTTACCAGTTAAGTTCAGTATACTGCTACTCCAGTTCCTCCAGATGCCAACAACAGTTAAGTATCTATCGAGGAGGATGGTGCAAGGGTAATAACACTTTAGACTCACATTCGGGAGGACCTACAAGACCTAGGTTCAATCCCCAGTTCTGACCATCTTGATTTTGGTTTTCCATGGTCTTCCAAAAGCATTCAAAACTGAGGTGTTTCCTTAACAAGTGCCTTGGCCGACTCCTCTTTCAGTTCCTCTATTTGTGTCAACTTTGTGTCACTATCTGTAATGACTCAGTCAATGAGAGATGAAACTCACTTACTTTACCTCACACTTAAGTAGCTGTCAAACTGCCTAGTATAAAAATTAAAAATATTTTCATAATGAAGAAAAGTTGTTCACCTTACAGATTTCATGTTGGTTACTTCATTTAAAATAACACTGGATCAGCATGAATTCAACAACTACAAGAGTCAAAATACAGGAGCAGTGCACAACTACTTAAATTTTCTTTCATAACCATTTACAGTGTATTTAAGACTTCATTTTAAATTATTTCATATGACAAAACAAAAATAAATGAAAATTGTATACATGTTTAAGCTCAGTCAAATATACAACACAAACATTCAAGGTCTGAGTTAACATGTATATAGATCAAGCTTTGAACAAACTGGCTATGTTTTTTTTTTAGTAAAAAGTTTGGTCAATATGTCAGAAACTATATACTCTGTTTGTAAATTATTTACCTCTACAGCACCTTGTTGAGCATGCTTGCTGACAGAAAGATACCTGATGTCAGTATGTGTTGATATTGCCTGGTCACATTATTTTTGTCAAGTTTATGGCTCTCTAATTGACACAATACAAAACAGATGGCCTCGATTCAGACTCAGGTTGTAGTTCTGTATGTAAAGATCTGAACCACAAGGTTTCTTGGACAGTGGACTTAGTGCCGTGTATTCTACGTCGGCAGTGTCAAACCACCCAACTATTTGATGCTGCTGTCAATAATTGAATGTCTGTCGTTGTTGCTTCAGCGATGTGCCTCATACCAACTTAGAAATCTGAATTATGTTTTTGTCAGCTCCCTGTAACTTCATATCTGGTAAAGATGGTCACCTGCAACTGGCTTTCAAGAGTGACAGCAATACAGATAATCTCTCATCTCTATACTCTATTTGTATTGTATTCTCTAGCACATTTCTTTACTCATATCTCAGTACGCTTGGCAACACTGTAAGATGTGCTCTGAAATACTTAATACGTCTTATTAAATTGTATATTATCTGTTTTTACTACATGTTTTTTTAATTACTTTTTACATACATTTTGTTGAAAATAATGTACATAACTCACAGTTGTGCCTTATTAGAATTCCAATTCTAAGTTATAACATCAGTGTTATTTTACGCTAATGCAATTGTTTACAATAGAAAAATAGTGTAACTAACAGCACTGGTACATTATTAATGTACCTCTTGGTTATGAGATAGCAGCACTTGTGCAGTATTACATTTGTTGTTTGTGTTGGCAGTACGGTACAATAGAACACCTTTTCTCCTCCGCCCGTTTTTACTCTTTCCCTCATTTTACGCTTACTTTTTGTGATTCCATTTTCTGCTTTTATACTAGAATTTTCCCTCTTTTTTATACTTTCCTACATTTTACATTTTTTCTAGGTCCCTTGAGAAGCGTAATAAAGGGGTTCCACTGTAATATACACAGAACTGTACTAATTTACTAAACATATTGCACATTTAACGGAATATAAAATAATTCACATATTTCTGTCCCCTCCTTAGCAACATTTTAATCGGATCTGTTTTTGTAGGAGGGTGATTGTAGATCTTTACATAAAAATGTCAGTCATTTTCATGAATTTTTATAACAAGACTTGCCTTTATGTAAAGAGAGCCATTAGAATTTTTACTTTTGAAAGACAGTCTGGGTGTCATTTTTGTTACAGAATATGAATTTTTATTATAAAGATACAGTAGTTACTCCATATAAGGGAGTGAAAAAGTTAAAGAATATAGTATAACCCTGATTTTACAAGTGCTCAATTTTATGAGGCAGTGATTTTACGATGTCATTCGCGGGCACTAGGATTAAACCCATTTTACAAGTCCTTGATTTTAGGAGACAGCGATTTTACAAGGTCAGTAGTGGACACCATGAGGCCTAGTAAAATCTGGGTTCTTCTGTACGCCTCTTGGTCATCATAAATTACAGTACATTAATATCTTCATGATAACATGCCAGTGAGGGATGTTTAAACTGAGCATAACAGTTTACTGCAGACAGGATTTCTCTTTGAAAATTTGGAATGGTACAGAAGACTACAGAGTCACCTCACGTTACAACACTTTTGCTGTCACATTTTACCTTCTTCTAGGGGTTGCTTGGAAGATTGATGCCAGCTTCCATCAGAGTCTCTACAAGCATACAATCTGTTGAGCTGAACTTCTGAAACATTTTGAAGATTTAATTTGTCTGATTGATGAAGAGTTTTTTCTTCTTCCAACCTCTGGTGATTTTCATGCCTAGGAAATTTACACACCCATGCCCATTATGAAAAATTTGGATTTCAGGTTTGTTTGTATTTTCATCTGGGTGTTCAGATCTACTCTAAAAGGTTTTATCATGTAGATATGTATGGTGCATACAGTTTATTATTTTAGATGCATTCAATAGAGTATGAATATTATATGTTATGTGAGGTAAATTAGGATAAAATCAAGTTGGGCTGGATTTAAAAGTGTCAAAATTTTTTATCGCTTGAAATTGTGAAATGGAATAACTTGATATGTATAACAGTTGTTATTTTTTTCTGCGAGGCTTGTTAATCTGGTTGAGAGTGGAAGAACAATTGGCCAAAAATAAATTCCCCTTCGGTTTGCGTACAGTTTAATGCTTAGGTTTTTGATTTTAGAGTATTTGTAAAGTGGTAAGACAACACTTGAAATTTATCATTAGTTTCAGAGATGGTGTTGCTTCTGTCTGCATGAGTGAATCAAAATTAAGTGGAACTTCCCTACCCTATCCCAATACAACAATTATCTCTTGTGACAATGTAAGGATGTTTTATTTCATATCCTGGAGATAATATTCATGACAAACGACAAAAATTGTATGGGTATGAAAACTTAAAAATAAATTTATGGATGGGTTTTAAATAGTATCTGCACACAAATGAAGTCTATGAATACCAGAATTTATATTGGTTTTATGGCCAAGTGCCTTATCACTACAGCTACTACACCTACGCATGCCATTATGTCGTCCTAAATGTTATTCATACAGTTGAAGTAGATGAGTATAGTTGACATACTCAATTTGATATCTTTGTCCTCATTAAGTAAATTGATGTACAATGGTTTTGCTATATTTTGAAGCATAATGGGATTAAATTTTAAAGTTTTCTTAAAGTTTATCCTGTACCATGAAAACCACATAGTCATTGTGGCAAGCGCTACTATATGAGAAAAAATGTGCCAATCTCTGCATGGTAAAACTTTCCTTACATTTGAGACTTGTAATCTAAATACTGTATTTTTTAATTAATTTCCACTAGTACAGGAGGTCATTAGGGCATCAGGGGCAACACTGTCCCTGCCTTCTTAATTTTTTTTAGCCCTGAGGATGTTTGTGTGAACAATTATTTTAGATTTTAATGACACCACCTTGGGTCATAATGATCGTGTAAAGTTGTGACCTGAATGCTGCTTGGTTGTGTGTGTCTATATATATGTCTATATATATATATATATATATATATATATATATATATATATATATATATATATATGATCAATGTAAGCAATTAGACAGTATTTGAACTTCAGTTCACCTTTTAATCTGTAAAACCCTAAAGAGATCTTACATTTTCTATATTCTCTCGTCATCTATCTCCCAGCGAATGAGATACTGTGTGAAGTTATTGTAGCTAGTGTTACTTCCAATGTCTGCAGTCGTGGAAGGGTGGTAATACTAATAAGTAATTGGAAGGTTTTGTATGATTACTTCAATATAAATGCAAAAAAGTGCCAAATATATTTCCTCTCTAGGCACAGCAATCCTACTGTAACTATAAATTCGAAGATATTTGACTATTACGTGTTTGCTGTGGGATTTTTTTTAACCATGTATCATTTTCAAAGTCATTTTTTTCAAACATAAAGTTTGTTTAATACTTACAGACACTTCCATGGGGTAAAATGCAACTACAGTATTAAAAGCAAGCAGACTCACAAAAGTTGCCAGCATCCAAACTTCCTGACGTCATCAACCTTCGTCACGGCCTGTGACTTGCGGACACCGTCGACCAATACTACTGCCATGTCGTGGACGTTCCAGGTGATCCCGAGGACAGCGTTATTACCTATTTCGAGACCTTTCTTCCTGTACACCACGAAACCGTAGAGCTGTCCGCTGCCGTTGTTGATGTCCATGTATTCCATGGATACTACATTGATCGACTGAACGCGATCGGCTGGTGGCTGCAGAACACAGTAGCATTACAGAAGTTGTTTCTCAGTGCTTGCATGCATGTGTTTGTGCATGCGTGTGGTGTACGTGCGTGTGCTTGCATATCTGATGTGTATGTAAATTTCTTAAATGTTTGACTGTGTGTGCAATGCACAATTACTCACATATTAATGGTTAAAACATCCCTATAATATAATGGTTTCACTACCTAAATATGTAAACTTTTCATTCGTTACCATACATTCAAAAGCAAACATTTACTATTAACAGTTAATAGTCACACTTAAAACAAAAAACTTGGAAGGCGTTATGAAACTTAATGTGCAATGTCAGATGTAACTCACCACTTGGTCTATCAGCTGGCCGACAGTAAGCTGCTCAGTGTAAGGTATATTGCCATAGGCTTCCTTCACACTCTCTACAGGTCTGTCTGGTAGCTTGGTCTGGACTGCCAAGTACTTCTGCACCAGCTCTGCAGTTGCGTTGTACTTCTCTGTGTAGTCTCCTGCTTCTGAGAGGGGTGCGTCAAAGTCTGTCGAACAAACAGCGTGTCAAGATATGTTTATCAGTTACAAATGATCACTAAGAGCAAGTGTAAAACTTTATAGCTTCCATGGAACAGCGATATGTAGAAGCTTCATTTAAATTAAATTGGAAATTTAATCACTTTCAGACATTTTAATTAGGTTTACATGTTAAGTATGAATTAATAGTGCTCCAAGGATTAAATATGTTATAAAAATGTAAAAGGAATGCTTATATTTATGTTTTTTTTTTTTTCCGGACAACTTTTACGTAATTGTGGAACTCACTGTAATAGAGGTTCATGCATGGACTGGTATTAAAATGAGGTTGTGTCACACTTGGTTTATCATGTAGCTAGGTTTCTTTCTTAATCTAAGGCTTCTAAATGTTTTTTTGAGTCATTGCTTTGTCTGCTAAAATTATTATATTTCCTACAATAAATACTGATTATTTTATTCTCCTTGTGATTAGATGTGTTCCTAGATTAAGTGGAGTGACATTTTCCCAAAGTACCTCATGGCTGTTTTGACGTATATTTTCAGCAACTCTGCATTGTTGAGTTCATCCTTCTTAATACAATTAAGTTTTATACTTTTATTTACATAGAAAGAATATAACACAGCAGGCTCATGGATGAAATGTTTGTTTGTATGTAAGAATTAATTATTTTCATTGCCATTATGAAAATACATGTGGAGGGATGATTTTGTTTGTAACTTTTTCTGTATTTTATTTCCGAAGTTGACATTGTTTGGGGAAGAAATCATGTGTACTAATTTTTTACTATCATAAGTGTTTTCAAAGTTATTAGGGACCATAATGAATAACATTATGACAAAATGATTTCATTGTAAGACAGTATAGCTTTGTTTGTTTGCTTTTATTTTGTTTCAACGAGGACACCCCATTTAGTGTGAGTGAAGAAGGCTTTGGCTGCTAGGTTTGGTTACCAATAATAAATTGACAGAGGGCTAAGGTAGTCATAGGCTGGTATAGGTCTTTCGGAATAAAGTGAGCACTAAAAATTTAACCTTTGAAAAAAGTCACTAGCCGTTACTGTATATGATTCAACGTTAACAATAGTTACCTTACTGCTCGTATGGTTGGCAGCGTATTGCAGTAAGTAGTTTCGTGTATTTTCCTATTTAAATACAGCAGTACTGAAATAAAATGAACTAAATTTGACATAACTATGTTTTGCGTAATTAATAAATGTTTTTTTGCCAAACTATATAGGTTCCTATCGGCTGCACAATTTATCTTAAACGCGCAAGCATTAAGTGATGTGTCTAGATAGGTTAGACATTTCCCGTCGTTGAGACGTTGCGCGCAGAAAGATACGAATTTGCTGCAAAAAAGAAATTTAACAGGACTTTTTTGAGTGCTCTCTTTATTCCGAACCACCTATACTTCATGATAGTAACACACATGAAACTGGACGAACACATTGTTGCACAACATGTCCTTAGGGCCTTTTCACACTAGGACACTTGTGACCGTCGCAAGTGATCCCATATAATTCTCAAGAGTCATTGGTGTCAGACACTGCCAACATTGCCAATCTTTGATACATGTTACGTGCGACGGTCACCAGTGTCTCAGTCTTAAAGCTCTAATATACACTTGTGCAACTCCAGCAGTGACTGACCCAGACACAATTACCCACTCTGTCACCTGTGGTTGGGCTTGGACATCACCGCATCACATTGACCTACTGCATTTTCCCAGTGTGAAAGTTCCAGTTCAGAAACAATGTGTTTCCAAGTTGTCACACGTGATGGTCACAAGTCACAAGTGTCATAGTGTGAAAAAACCCTAAGATGTGCTCATTTAAAACACCTCTTGAGTCCAGTGCTTACCAATGTCCATAATATACTAATATGATTGTAGTTTATATTAATTTCAGTGAAGCCATATTGACTGCATAAACTTCAAAATGTATGAGTAAGGTTTATTTTTACTTTAATAAAAAAAAAAAAAAAAAAAAAAACACACAATACGAAAGCTTAGGAAAGTTGTCTGGGCTAAAATTAGGCAAAATAAGACTCACCTACACCATATTTTTTCTTCTTAAAACACTAAATTCTTCCAGATCTCACTAACTCTTCAGTTGGCTTTCCGAGGTATATTATCATCATATAGCACTTACACTAAAGCTGACCGTAAACTGTTAATGTTGCAACTCAAGGTCAAATTATATTTGAGTTCCTTCAACACTGCTACATCGAGTGAGTGAGAAATTTTGGTCAGCACTTTAACATCAAGGTCTTTAACACTGGTGAGGGGTGACATGTTGTGAGTATGGAGCAGCACCGGAATAATGGGGCAGGGAAATTGGAGATACCGGAGAAAACCAGCCGACCAACTGTATTATCCTGCACGAATCCCACATATGATAATCCTGGGATCAACCTCGCCAGGAATCTAACTCGAATTGCCTAGTGGTTTGTGAACGGTCTGACCATTCGGTCACCGTGACCCCACACTGCTACATCGAAAGCGTGGACCAGTTTGCGAATTGAACACAGAAATATTAACACTTTGGAAGGAAATTGTTAATAATACTACCTTAGTCATCTCTGCATTTGAGAGATTGAGGCTATACATATTTTGCTAAAATGTGTATTACATGTACGTATGTGAGTTAATGAATGAGTGAGACATTAACATAATTTTTAATGTGTTTTTGTATGGTTTATTAGTGTTATGTTCTTGTAGCTTTAATTGTTTATTATTTGTAACATTTATGTGCAAAATTTCGTGAACTAAAAGTGAATTTGTAATATGTATGTAAATTTTAAGATAAAGTCACTGCCTTAACTACACCCCTGAAGTAGGGATGGGCATCTAATCAAATTGAGTAGTTATGAATTGATTACATTGAAAGCTTACGAAATCGTATTTATGTAATAAATTGCAATTTTAATCGCTTAATCTAACAGCATGCACTAATTGGAAATTTTGGTGCATATTTGTATATGCTAAAATAATTTTTTTTACAGAAGTGGCTTACATGCTCACAAAAAAAAAAGTAATTCAAAAATTAATAGTATATTGTTTAAACAATTAAGTGATGGTTTTAGTCACGAGCAGACATTTACACTCATGGCTGACCTGAAATAAATGTTATTTTATTTTGTATTAATATTTACTGTAATAACTGGAAATAAAAATATATAGCCATTAACACTATTAAAAAATATTTTTAATGTAATCATCAGTAGCCATCTTGATTTTATTGTTTTAAACCTGCAGAATGACCTAATAAATCCGCAAATATATTGGGCACAATGAGTTAAGTTTAAAAAAGTTACCCTACAAGTTGTCTGGAACATTGATTTTTATGGAATAGCTCAATATCTCTTTGTTGTTTAAAATAAAATTGCTGCTAGTTCTCTCCAGTGTAGCAAGTAATAAAATATTTTATAGTATTAGTTCAGGTAGAGTTAAGTACTGTCTATCCTCTCTTTTAGTGTCTGTACTGCACATTTGCTTTTTGAAATACTAGGGATAAAACTGAAGTGCTCATTCTATAGTCTGTATTTAATTTTTTGAATAAAATTTAATTTTGAAACAAACGGCTGACAATCTGTATAAAATAATCAATATTGTTACTAATCTAAACCTGAGTAATTGATTTGAAAAAAAATTTATTAATCAGATTGAACTAATCAAATATTGTCCTAATGAATTCTTAATTGAACATCCTTATCTTGATGATGAAAAAAAATAATTGATAATAATAATTTAAGGGGTTTACTAGGGTAATTTTTTATGTAATATGGGAGATAAAGAGTGGACTATATTCTGTTAATTCAAATAGACCACAGTGCAGATGTTGAGTAATTGGAATAGTTACATAAAAGGGATTTTTGTACTATAGCAGCATGCAATAATGTTATATCTGTCTGCCTGTTGTATATACTCACCATAGCTGCTGACGTGGAATTTAATGGTTGGGGTGTGCTCATTAGGGATTTCACCATTCATAAAGCCAAACGTAGTGCCTCCGTGGAACATGTAAATGTTGATGGAGGATTTCATTTCCAGGATTCTTCTAGTTATGTTAAGGCTTTCTGAAACAATACAGGAAAATTGTTCATCATGCTGACATGCTTATGTTAATCAGTGGTGGATTTAAGTGGGTGGGGAGGGGAGGCTACCGGGCTGAAAGCCCCCTTCAAATCGTGTTCATCATTATGTAGCCAAAGTATGTCCAGTTGCCTCAAGGAAACTCATGTTAGCCCCCCCCCCCCCCCAAAAAAAAAA
>PNEQ01042150.1:0-16559 GCA_003012365.1 Medauroidea extradentata
GTAAACCATACTCCATGTCATTAAGTCAGCATATTGTACACTGTACACCACACCTTTAAGTCAGCATACTGTATACTGTACGCCATGCCATTAAGTAAGCATACTGTACACCACGCCATTAAGTCAGCATACCGTACACCACACCATTAAGTCAGCATACTGTACACCACGCCATTAAGTCAGCATACTGTACACTGTATACCACAGCATTAAGTCAGCATACTGTACACCACACCATTAAGTCAGCATACTGTACACCACGCCATTAAGTCAGCATACTGTACACTGTACACCACGCCATTAAGTCAGCATACTGTACACTGTACACCACATCATTAAGTCAGCATACTTTACACTGTACACCTCGCCATTAAGTCAGCATACTGTACTCTTTACACCACACCATCAAGTCAGCTTACCATACACTGTACACCACACCACTTAGTCAGCATACTGTACGCTGTACACCACACCATTAAATCAGCATACTGTACACCATGTAATATAAACCATCATACACTACGCTGTACACAACACCATTACGCCAGCATACTGTACATCGTACACCACTCCATTAAGTCAGCATACTGTACACTGTACACCACACCATGTCAGCATACTGTACACTGTACACCACGCCATTAAGTCAACATACTGTACACTGTACACCATGCCATTAAGTCAGCATGCTGTACACTTCACCACGCAATTTTGTCAGCATACTGTACACCACGCCATTAAGTAAGCATCCTGTACACCGTACACCACGCCATAAGTCATCATCCTGTACACCGTACACAACGCCATTATGTCAGCACACTGTACACCGTACACCAGGCCATTACGTCAGCACACTGTACACCGTACACCAGGCCATTAAGTCAGCATACTGTACACCGTACACCACGCCATTAAGTCAGCATACTGTACACCGTACACCTAGCCATTAAGTCAGAATACTGTACACCGTAAACCACAACATTAAGTCAGCATACCTTACACTGTACACTACACTATTAAGTCAGCATACTGTACACCGTACACCACACCATTAAGTCAGCATACTGTACACCGTACACACCATTAATTCAGCAAACTGTTTCTGTACAGCACACCACTAAATCAGCATACTGTACACTGTATAACACATTATTAAGTCAGCATACTGTACACCGTACACCACACCATTAAGTCAGCATACTGTACACCGTACACCACACCATTAAGTCAGCATACTGTACACCGTACACCACACCATTTTAAGTAAGGATACTGTACACTGTACACCACACCTTTAAGTCAGCATACTGTACAATGTACACCACGCTATTAAGTCAGCATACTGTACACATCACCATTAAGTCAGCATACTGTACACCATTCCATTAAGTCAGCATACTGTACACCATGATATTAAGTTAGCATAATGTAGACCATTTACCACACCATTAAGTCAGCATACTGTGCACCATACACCACACCATTAAGTCAGCATACTGTACACCTTACAACGTGCCATTATGTCAGCTTATTGTACACCATGCCATTAAGTCAGGATACTATACATCGTACACCACTTTATTAAGTTAGCATACTGTACACCATGCCATTAAGTCAGAATACTGTAAGTTGTACACAACGACATTATGTCAGGATACTGTTAGTTGTACACAATGCTATTAAGTAAGGATACTGCACACCATGCCATTAAGTCATGATACTGTACACCGTACACCACGCCATTAAGTCAGCATACTGTACACCGTACACCACACTATTATGTTAGCATACTGTACACCGTACACCACGCCATTAAGTCAGCATTCTTTTCACTGTACACCGTACTATTAAGTCAGCATACTGTACACTGTACACCACACAATTAATTCAGCATACTGTACACCGTACACCACACCATTAAGTCAGCATACTGTACACCATACACCATGTCATTAAGTCATCATACTGTACACCGTACACCACGTCATTAAGCCAGCATAATGTACACTTTACACCACACTATTAAGTCAGCATACTGTACACCGTACACCACGCCATTAAGTCAGAATACTGTACCCTTTACACCACGCTATTAAGTTAGCATACCGTACACCGTGCCATTAAGTCAGGATACTGTAAGTTGTACACTACGCCATTTAGTCAGGATACTTCACACCACGCTATTAAGTCAGGATACTGCACACTACGCCATTAAGTCAGGATACTTTATACTGTACACCACGCCATTAAGTCAGGATACTTTATACTGTACACCACACCATTAAGTAAGCATACTGTACACCATGTCATTAAGTCAGGATACTTTACATTTTACACCACTCCATTAAGACAGGATACTGTACACTTTACAGCACGCCATTAAGTCAGGATACTGTACACCATACACCACGCTATTAAGTCAGCATACTGTACACCGTACACCATGCTATTAAGTCAGCATACTGTACACCATACACCACGTCATTAAGTCAGCATACTGTACACCATACACCACGTCATTAAGTCAGCATACTGTACACTGTACACGACCCCATTAAGTCAGCATACTATACACCGTACACCATGCCATTAAGTAAGCGTCCAGTACACCACGCCATTAAGTCAGCATCCTGAACACCATACACCACGCCATTAAGTCAGCATACTGTACACCATAAACCATGCCATTATGTCAGCATACTATACACCGTACACCACGCCATTAAGTCAGCATACTGTACACCATACACCACGCCATTAAGACAGGATACTGTTCAGCGTACACCATGCCGTTAAGTCACCATACTGTACACCGTACTCCATGCCGTTAAGACAGGATACTGTACACCGTACACCACACCATTAAGTCAGCATACTGTACACCAATCCGTTAAGTCAGCATACACTACACCATACACAAACCATTAAGTCAGCATACTGTACACCATACACCACACCATTAAGTCAGCATACTGTACACCATACACCACACCATTAAGTCTACATACTGTACACCACACCATTAAGTCAGCATACTGTAAACCATACTCCATGCCATTAAGTCAGCATATTGTACACTGTACACCACACCTTTAAGTCAGCATACTGTATACTGTACGCCATGCCATTAAGTCAGCATACTGTACACCACGCCATTAAGTCAGCATTCTGTACACTAAACACCATGCCATTAAGTCATACTGTACACTGTACACCATGCCATTAAGTCAGCATACTGTACACTGTACACCACACCATTAAGTCAGCATACTGTACACTGTACACCACACCATTAAGTCAGCATACTGTACACCACACCATTAAGTCAGCATACTGTACACTAAACACCATGCCATTAAGTCATACTGTACACTGTACACCATGCCATTAAGTCAGCATACTGTACACTGTACACCACACCATCAAGTCAGCATACTGTACACCATGCCTTTAAGTCAGCATACTGTACACTTTACACCACGCCATATCTCAGCATACTGTAAACCGTACACTACACCATTATGTCAGCATACTGTACACTGTACACCACACAATTAAGGCAGCATACCGTACATTGTACACCACACCATTATATAAGCATTCTTTACACTGTACATCGTACTATTAAGTCAGCATACTGTACACTGTACACCACACAATAAATTCAGCATACTGTTCACCGTACACCACAACGTTAAGTCAACATACTGTACACCGTACACCACGCCATTAAGTCATTATACTGTATACCGTACACCACGTCATTAAGTCAGCATAATGTACTCTTTACACCACACTATTAAGTCAGCATACTGTACACCGTACACCACGCCATTAAGTCAGGATACTGTACCCTTTACACCACGCCAATAAGTCAGGATACTGTACACAGTACACCACGCCATTAAGTCATCATATTGTACACCGTACACCACGCCAATAAGTCACCATACTGTACACCGTACTCCATGCCATTAAGTCAGCATACTGTACACCGTATACTACACCATTAAGTCAGCATACTGTACACCATACATTATGCCATTAAGTCACCATACTGTACACCGTACTCCATGCCATTAAGACAGGATAATGTACACCGTACACCACACCATTAAGTCAGCATACTGTACACCATACACCACGCCATTAAGTCAGCAAACTGTACACCATACACCACGCCATTAAGTCAGCATACTGTACACTGTACACCAACCATTATGTCAGCATATTGTACACTGTACACCACACCATTAATTTAGCATACTGTACACTGTACACCACAGCATTAAGTCAGCATACTGTTCACCGTACACCACACCATTAAGTCGGCATGCTGTACACCGTACACCACACCATTAAGTCAGCATACTGTACACCGTAAACCACAACATAAAGTCAGCATACTTTACAATGTACACCACACCGTTAAGTCAGCGTACTGTACACTTTACACAACACCATTAAATCAGCAAACTGTACACTGTACACCACACAATTAAGTCAGTATAATGTACACCATACACCACACCATAGGGTAATCATACTGTACACAGTACACCACACAATTAAGTCAGTATAATGTACACCATACACCACACCATAGGGTAATCATACTGTACACAGTACACCACACCATTAAGTCAGCATACTGTAGAACATACACCTAGCCATTAAGTCAGCATACTGTACACCATAAACCACAACATTAAGTCACCATACCTTACACTGTACACCACACCATTAAGTCAGCATACTGTGCACCGTACACCACACCATTTTAAGTAAGCATACTGTACACTGTACACCACACCTTTAAGTCAGCATACTGTACAATGTACACCATGCTATTCAGTCAGCATACTGTACACCACACCATAAAGTGAGCATACTGTCACCGTACACCACCCGTGCCATTAAGTCAGCGTACTGTACATTGTACAACACACCATTAAGTCAGCATACTGTACACCCTACACCATGCCATCAAGTCAGCATACTGTACACTGTACACATCACCATTAAGTCAGCATACTGTACACCAATCCATTAAGTCAGCATACAGTACACCATACACCACACCATTAAGTCAGCATTCTGTACACTGTATACCACACTATTAAGTCAGCATTCTGTACACCGTATACCACACTATTAAGTCAGCAAACAGTACACCACACCATTAAGTCAGCATACTGTACACTGTACACCACCCCATTAAGTCAGCATACTGTACACTGTACACCACACCATTAAGTCAGCATACTGTACACCATGCTATTAAGTCAGCATACTGTACACCATGGCATTAAGTCAGCATACTGTACACCATGCTATTAAGTCAGCATAATGTTGAACTTTTACCACACCATTAAGTCAGCATACTATACACCATACACCACAACATTGAGTCAGCATACTGTAGACCATACACCACGCCATTAAGTCAGCATACTGTACACCGTACACCACGTCATTAAGTCAGCATACTGTGCACCGTACACAACACCATTAAGTCAGCATACTGTACACCGTACACCACACTATTAAGTCAGCATACTGTACACCATGCCATTAAGTCAGCATACTGTAAACCATACTCCATGCCATTAAGTCAGCATACTGTACACCATGCTATTAAGTCACCATACTGTACACCGTATACCATGCCATTAAGTCAGCATACTGTATGCCGTACACCATGCCATTAAGTCAGCATCCTGAACACCGTACACCACGCCATTAAGTCAGCATCCGGTTTACCGTACACCACGCCATTAAGTCAGCATACTGTACACCGTACAACGTGCCATTAAGTCAGCTTATTGTACACCATGTCATTAAGTTAGGATACTGTAAGTTGTACACCACGCCATTAAGTCAGGATACTGCACACCACGCCAATAAGTCAGGATACTGTACACCGCACACCACGCTATTAAGTCAGCATACTGTACACCATGCCATTAAGTTAGGATACTGTGCATTGTACACCATGCCAATACGTCAGCGTACTGTACTCCATGCCATTAAGTCAGGATACTATACACCGTACACCACTTTTTTAAGTTAGCATACTGTACACTGTACACCACGCCATTAAGTCAGGATACTGTACCCTTTACACCACGCTATTAAGTTAGCATACTGTACACCATGCCATTAAGTCAGGATACTGTAAGTTGTACACTACGCCATTTAGTCAGGATACTTCACACCACGCTATTAAGTCAGGATACTGCACACCACGCCATTAAGTCAGGATACTTTATACTGTACACCACACCATTATGTAAGCTTTTTGTACACCATGTCATTAAGTCAGGATACTTTACATTTTACGCCACTCCATTAAGACAGGATACTGTACACTTGACACCACGCAATTAAGTCAGGATACTGTACACTTGACATCACGCCATAAAGTCAGGATACTGTACACTTTACACAACGCCGTTAGGTCAGGATACTGTACACTGTACACCACGCTATTAAGTTACCATACTGTATACCATGCCATTAAGTGAGGATACTGTAATTTGTACACCACGCCATTAAGTCAGGATACTGCACACCACGCCATTAATCAGGATACTGTATACCGTACACCACGCCATTAAGTAAGCATACTGTACACCATGCCATTAAGTCAGGATACTTTACATTGTACACCACGCCATTAAGTCAGGATACTGTACACTTTACACCACGCCATTAAGTCAGGATACTGTACACCATGCCATTAAGTCAGGATATTTTACATTGTACACCACGCCATTAAGTCAGGATACTGTAGACTTTACACCACGCCATTAAGTCAGGATACTGTACACTTTACACCACGCCATTAAGATTCCACTGTACCCGTGAGGTACAAATTATTGGTTTTTAAGCAGTTTTATTTATTTTAAGGTATAAATGAAAAAAATATGTTTAGGTATAACCATTTTAATGTATTCGTACGTTATATTTTTTGCGCTAAATTTGCTTTACACGTTAAATGCAATGTGTAAACAGTGTGAGAAATAATCGTATACTAATTTTTTTCTCTTACTGTTTATGAATTGTATTTTACAAGTAATGCAAATTTAGCGCAATAATGTTAAAGAACATGTACAGGAAATTGGTTCTATCTGAACACATTTTTAATTTATGCTGTAAAACTAATATTATGACTTGAAACATAGAACTCGTATATAAAGTGTATAGTGGAATCTGTACATCTGTACATCACGCCATAAAGTCAGGATACTGTACACTTTACACCACCCCATTAAGTCAGGATACTGTACACTTTACACCACGCCATTAAGTCAGTATACTGTACACTTGACACCACGCCAATAAGTCAGGATACTCTACACTTTACACCACGCCATTAAGTCAGGATACTGTACACTTTACACCACGCCATTAAGTCTGGATGCTGCACACTGTCCACTATGCCTTTTTTTCACGTTTGCATACTGTTCTCTATCCATCACGCCCTTCCTCGTCGTAGTACACTGTCCAGAAATCCCTGCCACGCAGGAAAATACAATACATGGTCCACTACACTCTTCGTCATAGTGGTCAATTTCTACTGTCCACTGGGCTATTCCGTAGTTGCACAACGCACACAGCTTATTACGCAGTTCCTCATGTTTGCATACTGTACACTATCTGCCAAAATTTTACTCAGGCTATATAATGTATAGCGTAAGCTGTCTACTATACCTTTCCTAACTTTTAATACTGTACGAAGGTCGGGATTGGGATTATTCTCTTATATTACCAACTAGAACAGGATGTGTGCATATGCGTACTTGTATAATATTTTAATAGCAGTTTAACCAACTTGTCTCATACAGTTAGCTGTTTAATTTCTCATACAGTTAACTGTTTAATAAGTAAGTTGTACTTTATTCTTACTTGTAATTTACTATCTTTCTTATGCAGAATGTTTTCTCCTTTCTTTATAAATCATTTATCTCATTTTTAATTTTTGTAAGTATTTTATTTTTTTTTTTTCACTTTTACCCTCCCTGTTTCCATATATGAGTATGTTGGTGTGATGTTGCAGTATCAAGGAAAAAACACCCCCGCCTGGTACAGTAGTGGTACGAGCTACCCCTGCGAACCCTAGGACCACTCTGAATGGGGCTGCCTCAGACATCACAGCAAGGTGAGTTTTTCGATCTTTATATCACTGTACAGTCAGCACTTTGCCATAATACTGCAGTGGTTACAGATATTTATAAAAAAAAAACTTAAAAAATCCCTTCCTGCCAGTCCAGTGCGCCCTCCGCTACCTTCTGACACCTCAGTCGCGGGGACTTGAACTATGTTGTACATTTGGAACCAATGTATAACTGTGGTATGTTACAAAATTCCAGCATTTATTTCGCAGGCTATATGTGGCACACAACAGAGATAATTGTTCTTGTTAATGACTATAGCTATCAACAGAAGTATATCGGGTCGTCATTCCAAGTCAGTTCAACCAGATAATGGCGTTCACCATGTCAGGATTTGGTGTGAGATTGTAGGAAGGTAGAGTGTGGCGGGGAAGAAGACTAGTATAGTGTCACTTCAAAATTTTGCATAGTTTAAGAAAACATTCATTTACTTCACTTGTGCATCCCTGGTACTGGGATACCATTGCAGGAAATATTCAACTAAATATCTCGTAACCTACGAAATACTAAAAACAAAATTACAAAAATTGCCTCAATGAAAGCACATTGTTTGCTAATTTCAAAATTATTCTTATTGTTAGAGTTTGTCAAAATACCTAAGGAAAAATATTATTTGGTATAAAAATTGATGAAAATCACAGTTGTATTCAATAAGGTATATATTGAGTGGCAAACACAAACTTCGTGTAGATATTGGGTTAAAATGTTGTTAAATGTGAGGACTGTTTTATATATATATATATATATATATATATATATATATACATATATATTTAAAGAGAAAGTGTTGAGTGTTGTAAAGGTTTTCAAATCAGATTCATTTTTCTTGCAGCGGTTTCTGGGGGGGGGGGGTGTAGTTTCCAGCATTGTTTTGTTATGTTAGAAACAAAATAAACATAAATTAGTTTGTTAAATTCTTGAATTTATGACTCTCAGTTAAATTTTAGAAAAAAATTTAATGTTGTATTGTGTAATCTGTATTCACATCTCGCACTGAATATTTCACAAATGACAATATATTGTTTGGCAATACTGGTACATAGGTAGGTATCTCTTTAATCTACGTTATTCTTATGGAAGTCGTGGTTGTGTAAGGATGTGAATTTAATATTGAAATTTTATGGGTGGTTATTTTATTGCATTTTATTATGTTTCACATGATGTGAATATTAAACTTACTATGCAATGTTAGTATTTCTGTATTATCTAGTATAACACACATTTTTACTGTAAAGTATACAATATCACCAAATATGAGAGCAATCCCCCAAAATTAGTCTTTCTTATGATAAAAAATTCAATAATAGAACATATTATTGTTTTAACATCTTCCTTAAAGGCCAATTAAATAAAATTACTTGAAACTACAACTTCCAGGTTAAGTTCTGCTATGGTAGAGCTAGCAGCATGCAATCTTCGTTTTTCCATGTTAACATCCAACCTACATTATATGTTTATGTTACCAGTGTTATTATATAAAGAAGTTTAAGATTTACCAAGTTAAATGTTCTGATACTTTATCTTAACATTAAAAAACTGTAAATAGGTGGTTCAGGGCCATTTCATTAGATAGTGTGTGATATAAACTAATTTTAATAGAAGAGTTCAGAATGCAAAAATAGCAGAAGCCACCAATTGTAACACAAAGTTTGAAAGTGACTCCTGTTCCACATACAATTGACCACATTGAAAAAGGCAATGTCAGTCTTGTCAGCTCCAGGTACTAAAAGTGACTCCTGTTCCACAGACAATTGATCACATTGAAGGAGGCAATGTCAGTCTTGTCAGCTCCATGTACTAAAAGTGACTCCTGTTCCACAGACAATTGATCACATTGAAGAAGGCAATGTCAGTCTTGTCAGCTCCAGGTACTAAAAGTGACTCCCGTCCCTCAGATAATTGATTTCATTAAAGAAGGCATTGTCAGTCTTGTCAGCTCCAGGTGCTAAAAGTGACTCCTGTTCCACAGACAATTGATCACATTGAAGAAGGCAATGTCAGTCTTGTCAGCTCCAGGTACTAAAAGGGACTCCCGTCCCTCAGACAATTGATCGCATTAAAGAAGGCAATGTCAGTCTTGTCAGCTCCAGGTACTAAAAGTGACTCCTGTTCCACAGACAATTGACCGCATTGAAGAAGGCATTGTCAGTCTTGTCAGCTCCAGGTACTAAAAGTGACTCCTGTCCCTCAGACAATTGATCACATTAAAGAAGGCAATGTCAGTCTTGTCATTTCCAAGTACTAAAAGTGACTCCTGTTCCACAGACAATTGATCACATTGAAGAAGGCAATGTCAGTCTTGTCAGCTCCAGGTACTAAAAGTGACTCCTGTTCCTGAGACAATTTATCACATTGAAGAAGGCAATGTCAGTCTTTCTCGCTTCACAAACCTCGGTATGCAAGAAGGAAGTTGCTGTACCGTGCGCTGCTAACAGTTTGTGTGTTTATTAATATTTTTAATGTGTCATTAATATTTAATGTTTAATGTTTGTTTAATAGTGATATTGTGTATTTAAACGAATTTGAGCCACTTATTATTTTACCCTCGTATTGCCAGTGCAGGAATATTTATTTATTTGTGATGATCATAATTGTAATAGTTATGTGTATTCTTGGTTTATAAACAAATTGTACTGATCTAAATATTATTTGATTGCCAGAAGCCAGACCTATAATTGTAGGCCACTTTCTGATTTCTCTGTGGCTCTTGATTTTGTAACCATAGCAACTTCTCTCGGCGCGATCGTCTGAAGTGTATCAATGATCCCAATTCGCCAAGTGAAATTTGTAATGTTCTGGGCGATAATGGAACTCTCGTGGCGTAGGTTTGCGACATCGAGATGGCGTCTTTTTCGGCCAACAGGACAGGAGGATGAACGCCCAGTCGGCATTATTTCTGACCGTCTTGATATTTTGTAATTGTTACGAGTCCGATATGGTCGTCCAGGTCGCCTAATGCGAAGACGTGGCTAGGGAAGATTTGCGCCACGAAGAGGGCCTGGACATGGCTTGTGACACGAGTGCAATTACTTTAAATGCTCCGACCCGTGAATCGTAAGGGCAATGCTTCTGCAGGACTCTGGTATGCCTGCAGGCATACTTAATCTACAAGAAAGTCCAGAACTTCAGCTTGAAGACGTCGTGTACCAATGTTAGCTATGTCTAACCCTTTTGTAGCTATCGCGCCACCACAAAACACTGACATTTAATAAATAATAAACCGTCCTGAATTTTGGACCTAAATAATACATTTCTAAAGGACTATCAAGCATTTTATACCTGCAATTAAAACCTGAGAGCTTGATTTTCCGTGTCAAGAGTCTCGTTGCTAAATATAGAATATTTTCAACAAGGTTGCAAGAGCAAATTAAATAAGTATTTTGGTGTACAGGAGACATAAATTATTTCCTTTTATGTGACCTACTTTTTCTTGATAATATTAAATTATTAATTTGTAAACGTAAGTAAGGCGGCCTGGTCAAGTTATTAATTTTTTATTTTATTGGTTAACACTGCGAAAACAAGAATTGGTTTTGATTTTATTTTGGAGGCTTTTAGTAATCTGTCTTACCTCTGAAGTTAATTTTCTACAGTAATGAAATTCACTGAATTTCAACTTATTTTTACTGTGTGATATTACTTCATTTTTCTTGTGTCTTTCCTGTCAGTGTTCTCAGGTTGCGTATGTACTCGATCAGGTGGTGGTAAGTTAAAGAGCTTAAGAGTAGTAAGATTGGAAATTATCTACAGTCAGTAGCGGCCGGTGAAGTCAGATAATGTGTGCTCACACATTGTCTCGAAAAACAATTCAAGAAAGAAATTTTTAATTTAAAACAATTCCTACACACTAAATTTCATGTTGTTTTACTAAACTTTTCATGATACAAAACGTGGGTTACAATTTCATTACTAGCATCAAAAGTTGTTTAATCTCCATGCACATTTCAAAATGACTCTTTAATAAGCATTAAGTACGTATAATTTTCTACCTAGTTTAAATTTAATTGTAAAGTTATTTTTGGCAATTAAATAACTAATATTTTCTCTTTTCATGTCGTCCGATGTTAAACATATAATTTTCTATCAAGGTTATTGAGTAATTATTTCGTTTCTTTCACTCAGTATGTAAAAACACTGTTTGTGCGAATATACATTCGTTACCTGCATTTTGTATTACTGTTATCAGTTTTACATTTAATTCAAAACCACAGCGTGTCCTCGCTAGTTTGCTCAAGGCTCGTGTCACATTTTTGCTCAGAATGTTCGTTTGACCTGGTATTAGATAAAGCATAACTGCTGGCATCTAGCGATGTGTTTTATAGTTATGGGGATGTATCACTAGCTGCGCCAGCAAGTGCTGCCACCAATAGGTGAAAGAAGTAACCATTTCAGCGATCGACAGGTATGAGTACAGTAGACCGTGCTCTTATTCAATGTTAAAACTGTCATAAGAGGCGACGCCATTTTGTCTTGCGCATGCGCAGTGAGACCGAGAGGAGAACACAGCTCCATTGTGCACGATACAGTGTTGCAACATCGCAGCTTCACAGGATAAAAACTCCGTGCATTTGTGATCGGTTAGGCGAACATTTCAAACTGTACTGTCGCTACAAAAAACACAAGAATGTTTTAGTATTTAAAAAAAATGCTTTACAGAAAACTGGGTGTGCACGTGCACCTGTGTACTTATATGCCGGCAGCTACTGTGTACAGTGATTCTGAACATTCTGATCAATGTTCCATACAGCCATTTACTCATCATACCGCACACTACCTTACACTATAACTTACCTTGTACGTAAACACCGTATATGTATATTTCACATACTTCACACACCTCACGTTACCAACTTCGTCTCCTCTGTGTTTTCATGGTTTTTAGAAGCGACATGAACAGCTCTGCCTTAGTCATGAAGAGGAAAGCTGAACATTTTGACAACCTGACAGAGCACATAAAAGAAATGTTACCTAATGCAAACAGTGAAAGATACAGCTGTTATTGGTAACTCCTCTTCTATAGTTGAAGGAGGAGATAATGTCATTTTACGATGTTGGTAACTACATAGTTCATCAGGCACAGTAATTGAGAAGAGAGATAGAAATACTGGCAATAGCTGCTCCTCATTGTGGAAAACTGTTCTCTGACAGCACCATAGAGCTTGCGAAACTGTTTTATCATTTTAATTAAAATGCATGGCAACTAAGTGAAAAAAGTATAAACCTATTTGTCAAGTTCTTCTCCCTGCGACCGAAGTGGCGTGTAACTACCGATGCTTTCGGAACATTTGCTATGTGTCTATGCAGCTGTTGGTAAGTTCCTTGCACTGGGACAAATTACACTACCATTAAAGGTTTTTTTTTTTTATTTGGGACCAAAATAATTACTTGTGTATGCTACGAAAATGTGAAGACCGTCTTGACCGAACAGAATTCATACTCTTTTTAACATAATTGGATGAATTCGTGGGTAGTCTTTTACAGAAAAATGGAAAAAATAATTCATCATTCTTATTACACCAATAAAAATTAACATTGTTTAAGTAAGAAAATCCAACATTTCTGCCGAAGAAGCAATTGTCATGGATTTCAGTGATATATATATTTTTTTTAATACAAGATAAAGCACCAAATTTAATTGGACAACTGCTGCTTGCACGTTACAGCCTTGCATTACAGACAGCTGCACAGAAAACAAACCAGTTACATAATGTCTATGTTATCTGTCTAATGATCTTGACCGTGATGTGTTATTTGTATGCAAAGTTCAGTGCAAGATAATGAGTTACACAAAGAATTCCCCAAAAATAAGACTATTTCGGTACTTCACAGATGGATGTGCAGGGCAATACAAGAACTTTCTCATCATTCTCTGCTTCTTGTTCCTTCTAAGCAAGAAGCTGTGAAAAGTTCTCCTCTGATAATAGTATAACTTCAGTAACACAAACATTTAAACATAATCTTTCATTTAATCGAAAGAACTGTCCTACAGAATACACGAATCTAACATACAGATAAATGTGCAAATCAACAATAGTACCTGGTACTCGTAGTTTTCATCACTTTGAATCTCTAAAGCCCATAACAATTGTTGAACGTACTGGACTTGACAGTAGATTTAGTGTTCTTTCTGATGTGTACAAAGATAATTGAACACTAGCAACGACTTAGTTTATTGGTTGTCTTTTAACATACATTTACCATCTCAAATGTACATTGGCATGGTGCAGAACATGAACCATGAGGAAGGAGATGCTCCTATGAACTTCATGACATCAGATCGCCTTGCAATTTCATTGAGCTGGCCATTTGATGATGATGTCTGCCATATTCCTTTTGAAATTGTGTTGTATACTGTCTCCTCCCAAAACCAGCAGCTCTGGGAGAACCTATTACTTTCATAAGACGGAAATTGAGACAGAGGAATCAAAATACATTTAATTTCTTCACTCTGTAATGTTGAGGGCGTAAGTCAATATTCTGATTGTGGATGACATTAAACATTTTGTAATATTAAGTTAACCTTGGATAATCTATCATAGTTGTAGCTGTTCTCGATGATGAGTTTAAATGTAAGAAAGAACCTTCTCATTAGAAGATAGGTCAGACTGCGACTACTGAATATATCATAGCCATATTTATTAGGGACGTTACACATTGAGGAAAGAAAATACAACATATGTTATTAAACAAAAGGGCACGAATCTCAGCTGGAGTTCCTCAGTCTGCACATGTGCCTGACGATGGGAACAGATACCAGTTCCCGAAACATAGCATCTGGTGTCTTCAGGAACCTACTATTATCCGTCTATTATTTGTCTGTGTTCACGTCCATTCGTATGTCTCGTTATTTGGGTAGTCGTTCATCCATTTGGTGCCTTTTTCGCACACCCCATTATTGCTTGTTTTTTATTATTTCGTCTGTCTTTTGTTGTTTTTTGTGTCTTTCTCCAGTCGACTATATTCCACTTGGGAATTACATTTGTGTTGTTTCTATGTGTTCTTGCCTTTGTGCCGTCTTCTGGGATATGACTACATTACTTTCATGAGTTATCTGTATGTTTTATGTGTGTTCACTACAACTTTCTGGCTTTTCTTACTTTGCTTTTTTGTTTTACTGTAGGATTTTCTGCATTACGGCAACATACGCCCGCAATGGCGTATGTCCAACGAAACTTGTCATATTCATAATACGAACCCATTGCTAGAATCGTTCAAACATATAATACATCCATTCATGTTCATAATAAGGACCCATTGCAAGAATCGTTCAAACATATCATACATCTGTTCATGTTCATAATACGGACCCATTGCAAGATGCGTTCAAACATATCATACATCTTTTCATGTTTATAATACGAACCCATTGCAAGAATCGTTCAAACATATCATACATCTGTTCATGTTTATAATACGAACCTATTGCTAGAATCGTTCAAACATATCATACGTCTGTTCATGTTCATAATATGGACCCATTGCAAGAATCGTTCAAACATATCATACATCTGTTCATGTTCATAATACGGACCCATTGCAAGAATCGTTCAAACATATCATACACCTGTTTTGTTCATAATACGAACCCATTGCTAGAATCGTTCAAACATTTCATACACCTGTTCATGTTCATAATAAGAACCCATTGCTAGAATCGTTCAAACATATCATACATCTGTTCATGTTCATAATACGAACCCATTGCTAGAATCGTTCAAACATATACATCTGTTAATGTTCATAATACGAACCCATTACTAGAATTGTTCAAACATATCATACATCTGTTCATGTTCATAATACGAACCCATTGCTAGAATCGTTCAAACATATCGTACATCTGTTCATGTTCATAATACGAACCCATTGCTAGAATCGTTAACATCTCATACACCTGTTCATGTTCATAATACGGACCCATTGCTAGAATCGTTCAAAGATCAAAACAAATACATATTTTTAATTACGTCCATTCCTCTTTTTCAGAAATATTACTGAATATCACAAAAAACAAAAGTGGCATTAAGTTCGTCATCTATTGTTCAGCACGTGAAAAATTTATTTCAGATTTTCTTGTGAATTCATTCGTGAGAAAATGGAGATAATTTAACGTACGTGCAGAAAAAAAAAAGTTTTTGCCATTCATTTTGCCATGTCATTGGAGTGTCATGTTTTCAAAAGTAATAAATAACAAATCATAAAATGTTATTGGTTTTATCCCCGATGTGTAATCATTTATTCATGGTTTTAGCACATTTTCAGGTGTATGGTTTTTTAAAATAAATTAGTTCTAATTATGTGGATTGACCCTACCGGACCAATTTATGTAGGCATTTCTGCACACTACACGTTCAGGATGAAATGAGAATTTTTGAAACCCAA
>PNEQ01042150.1:16659-35090 GCA_003012365.1 Medauroidea extradentata
TATATATATATATATATATATATATATATATATATATATATATATATATATATATATATATATATATATATAAATACTGTTTTATGCAATGTTGTCTTCAGAAGTGCTCATTTGAACACGAGTCCTCTTATATCTATGGTTCTAATGGGTGTGATAGTTAGACCCGCATATGTATACGACATTGTAAACAGGTAGTAACGTCATGGTTTTCGAGGTTAGTAACTGATCTCTGAAGATTTCTGCTGCAATGCGAGGCGAAACGTCGCACTACGGCGTGGCGCAACCTCGCAAGACATGACAGTAATACCAACATGGCCGCGAAACATCTTCATTGTAAACAAGTGTTTGGAAACGTGGATTTCGAGTAAACAAGATATTATGTGTGCCCAGTAAATGTGATTTGCGGATTTTTTTACTCACAATAAGTATTCTTTTACACAATACACAACAACAAAAGTAATTCAGAAAGTAAATGAGTTAAAGCAGTTTTGAGTTTCTCCTTTACATAACTGCATTACAAATACGAAAAGAACTTATGATCGATATTAACATTAGTAACATATCAAGAGCTTAATTTTGGTAGGTCAAGTATAGCCTGGCATGATTTTAAACACAGTAATCTTAAAGCAGTCAAGAACAAATTTGGATTATTTACATTGATGTAATACATTCTAGGAATTATGTTGATAATGTGTGTCGGTCCGAAATGTGTACATCCTGTACGAAATTTGCCTACTAAGTTGTTAGCACTTTTTTTAAATTGAAATTAGCACAACGATATACTGTAGTACTATTATTAAATGGCACATTTGCTATAGTATTGTAGCCGGTGTTGGATGGTAGCGGCTGCCAGCCGGCTAGAAACCCTCGCCAGATGTCACCCTACGTACAAGGTCTAGTGCCCACGCTGGTTGGTCACTTGGTACCATATGACCTGCGTTACGTACCATCACCTCGGTGAAGTTGCCAGCCGTCTTAGCATAGCCCGCCAGCTCGCCATTCACGTACCACGGCCGTCTGTTTGCAATGCGATACTCGTCTGTCGCCGAGAATTGCAGCGAGGCATAGAAGTTGAGGGAAAGTGGGTAGGCGACAATAATATCCATCTGACCGCTGTAGTAGACGACGTGGTAGCCTGCGTCCAGTAACTCCTCCACCCATGGCTTCACAGACACCATCATGTCGGGCTCCATGCTGAAGTAGACGTCGTAGCTGAGCTCTTCGAAGACACGGCCACCTACGTGCAGTGCCTGCCGCACATCGTCACGTCGTAGGAAGTTCTTGTAGTCGCCCGGTGGCTCTGGCTCCTCGGGGTGCAGGTAGTTGTAAGGGTTGTTGTACTCGGAGCATTGGAGGAACTTCATCATTGACATGTGCCTATTCTGCAACACCACCATCACCCACACACATTGTCCTTGCCACTTGACTCGGTCCACTGCTTTGGGGTCGTGACATACACTGTGTGTAGTCATTACAGGAACTGAAGCAGTGACGGGCAAGGTTGCGAGAGCGGCTAGATACTTGCTTTCTGTACCATACACTGCAGTTATTAGAGGCGAGACATCAAGCAGGCTTTGTGCTGGGTTCAAAAATATAAGCAGTGTTGGCAGTTGTGCTTGATTTTGGACTGGTAACTAAGAAGGAAGCTGGAATGGGGAGTGGACTTGTTGCTAGTTACCGGGATTGACGTGGTCGGTAAGTGGTCATTAGTCTGCCTATAAAGTGGGAGGATGTTACCTATAGGCTCGTGACAAATGGTTTAGGGGATTGGCGAGAAAGTATATTTAATTCTGGTTACAGGTGGAACGGGAAGCTTGAAAAGTGTATTTTGAAATGAGTGGGTTTCTTTAATAAGTCTGAAGTTGTTATAACCTGGCAGGAAGATCAGAGTTGAGAAGTGGTTATAAGTGAAGTTGCAGGATTCGCAAGTGGGTTTTTTGCTTTCTACAAAGACGTAGCCATTGGCTGGGTACATAGAGATTGACATAGTTGAAAATGACTGAGGGTTGGCTATAAAAAGGGGGATTGAGTTTGGGATGTGAGTTTTGTGCTGGTTACAAATATAATGTGAGATTGGATAGAGGTATTAGATTCGTTATAAAGAGAAAGGCATGGTTAGGAATTGGACTTTACTTTGCACAGGCTACAAACAGTGAAGTGCAGTCGGACTTGGTGCTCGCAACAAAAAGGAAGCGGGGTTGGACTTAAAGCTCGCTGCATAGTGAAATGCTGGGTTAAGAAATGTTATTTTAGGCTGGCTACACAGAGAGGTGGAGTTGGAAAGGCTAGTTGACTTTGGGACGGCTACAAAGTTGTGGGAGGTATTGACAAGTGGAATATATGCTGGCTACAAAATATTTGTTGTAGTAATACTGTACCAAGAGAGCCTCTTCATTGTTGCCTTGGCGGGAATACTTGATGCCCTCCTCCTCGTACTCCTTCATCTCATCGCGACACTGTCTGTCTACCAGTCCCAGTTGGTACACATAGTCGCTGTACTGAAAGATGCTTACAGGGTCCGAGTAGCCATTGCCGATCATCAGTCCTGCCACCACAACAGATACACTTCCTTCAACTATATGCTCGATACACTCTAGTTAACTAGCGAGGATAAGTTATATGAAAGAAATTTGAAAATCGTTCATGTTTGCAGCAGTGTATAAAGAGAGGGATTGTTGGAGTATATGGGTCAATATTTGAAATGTATATGCCAGCAAAGAGTTTTAAACAGTACATGATGCACTGTTTCTGAGAAATTCCCGATAACATTAATAAGAAATATACAGTTAGAAAGCTATTTCCTGTAAAGTACCAACTTTCAATGTTTCAAAAAATACAGGATATATAAATTATCACTATACATTGTTAGGACTTTTTGTAGTGAAGACCAAGATGGTTGTGTTTAGCATACAAAGTTACGTTTCTCGCGACAAACTAACACCGCCACATTACACGGTTGACCTGTCCCACTTCTACATAATGTACGTTTTTCTTCTGGGTCAACTTACGAGAAGGGCTCGATACGACAACAAACACTCTAGCTACATACCCTGCTCTTGTGCACACGATCACTAATCTGTCATTCTGCCATTACCATAACATGAGCGTAAGGCCTTGCTCTAGTCCCACAAAGAACAAGTGAGAGAATGTAGAAGTTATATCTCAATAACATGTCCATCCAAAAAAAAAATAAAATCCCTCCCTACATGTTACACGTGCAGTAGGCTATGTAGCAGATGTACGATAGTAGAACATATGGTGGTTTGTTTGTCGCGAGAAAATAGTACATTCCGCACCTAAGTTCCTTTACAAAATTGAACCTTCTTGTTCGTAATTACGAATCCTTATAGTGTGATGGGAATTTACCCAAAGCCTGTGGATAAAACACATTGGCAATGTTTACCCAAGTAGTGCATGACTGCCTCGTATTCACATATAATTCTTACGAGCATGTAAGACTTCCTGGAAGTGTTCACTGAATATTTACACTTCATTCCTCCATAGCTGTTTCAGTGTACCATTTCGGGGAAGGAAGTAAACAGAATGAGGAAAGAATTAATAAAAAATTCCTTTAAATTTCGGTAATTTTTGAAACATTAATTGTTAATGTGTATTTTTTAAAATTCGGATGACGTGGTTATCTACTGTTTTTTTTTTTTTTTCAGGTTATATTATTTATTTATTTTTGCTACTGACATCTGATACAAAATGTAACTGGTAGCAAAACTCGTGTGGTACATACAAGGCATATCACCTAAGAGTCGTTAGGTGTATTAACGCTGCTGTTTATGTACATAGTGATATTATGTTGTCTGCTTTGTGTAGAGAGCGTCTGCCTAACGAAAGCATGCGATCGGCTTCGTCATGTGCCATCCCGATTAGAGGCGAAACGCCATTTTGTTCGTCTGTACAAGTTAAATCGTGTAGAACAGTGGTTCTTAATGTGGGCGTTACTGCCCCCTTGGGGGCATTGAGGTTGCCTAGGGGCGCGATATGTTCCAAGGGGGCGGCGGGCGGCTTAAAGAAACAAGTGGACGGAAGGGGGGCGCTGACTAGCCCAGGAATCTTAAGATCATTTAAGACCAAAACCTCTATAAATATTTGTACAAAGCTGAATTTTGGCACACTTACAGAGTCGAGTATGCTGAGGTTTCACTAATACTGTACATTTTTTATTTATTTTTGCAATTTTGTACGTTATTGAACAAACATTACTGTCAGCCATTTTCATTGCTGGATTTATTCTGTAAGCTAGAAATGGCAGAACCAGAAAAATCAAAAAATATATGCAGACAATATAGTGTGGATTATCTAAGTATGGATTTATTCTTTCTCTAACGAGGCAGTGAAGCCTTCCTGACTGAATGAACATTTCAAGAAGGCACATCCAGCACGATACAAATAAGAATTAGGTTTTTTTTTTTCTTCAGTCACTTCGTGACAAAGTTTGTAAGCGGCCAACAATGTTAAAGACATTTCACAATGCTTCACAACAGCAAATGGGTGGATTACGTACATCGTACAACATTTCATTGTTAATTGCAAAATCTGGAAAACCACATGCAACTGATAAACTAATCCTACCAGCAGTGAGTGAAGTTTTGAGCACTATTTTGAATAAGCCACCACATAATATAATTAAAATAATTCCTCTCAGTAACAGTTCAGTGCAAAGACGCATAGTTGAAATGTCACACGCTGTGTGTTACTCTAAAGACAACATAATTTGGATTACAGCTGGACGAGTCAACTTTACCAGGCAATGAATCTTTGCTTCTCGCTTATGTACGTTTTATAAAAGATGAAACCTTGATTCAAGAGTTGTTATTTGCGAAGGAACTAAAAACCGATACTAGAGGAGAATCAGTATACCATGTGGATGAGCTGTTCTTTAATAAAAATCAGATTCCACTTACTAACATTCTCGCTTGTGTAACTGATGGAGCACCATCAATGGCTGGTCTTTATCGTGGGTGTATACTTGAGAAAATTAGTGCGAAATCTAATTACCATTCACTGTACGATTCACCGACAACACCTGGTGGTAAAAAAAAAAAAAAAACTTAGTGCACACCTACACAGCTCATTACATAATGTTATTACTGCAGTGAATAAAATTAAACCGCATGCTATCAATGATAGACTGTTTCGGGAGCTTTGTGCTGAGAATGATGAAGACTGTGAACATTTGTTGTTTTATTCTGAAGTTCGTTGGCTATCAAAAGGAAATTGTTTGAGACGCTTTTACGACCTTTTTGATACTATTGTGGAGTTTTTTTGAAGGCAATGATGTTCTGATAAATGAGGAACTCAAATAAATACAGCATGATGTTATGTATTTGTATGACCTATTTGCGAAGTTCAAAGAAATGAACTTGTAGTTGCAAGGAATTTACACCAATCTTGTTAAGACCAAATTTGTCGCGAGTACATTTACCGCAAAATTAAGTCTACCCAAACCAACATAAGCTACTGAGAGTTATGTCAATTTCCAAGTTCGACTGAGATAGAACAGAAAATCAGGATTCATGATGATGTTCTGCATGTTTTCTGTGACCACCTAAATGTGCTGCATGAAGATATGTCTGAGCGATTCAGGGATCTTCTCGCACTGCAAATTCCAGACTGGGTGTAAATCCATTTTCAGATATTGTGGATGGACCATTTGAGGAGGAAGTAACTCCGTTACAAAATTATTTTGAGATGAAGCCGAAGTTCAAGAAATCGTACCAAGATTTTTGTTACAGGAGTAAATTCCTTATCGTTACCCTGCATTATGGACAGTAGAAGAAGCTCTTGATTGCGTTCCCCGCGTCATGTTTAGTGGAATGGGGTTTTAGTGTTGTCAGCTTCCTCCTCACCAGGCAAAGAAATCTACTCCAGGTTTGCAAACGTGGTGACTTAAGCCTCATGTTAAGTGACTTCAAACCGAACATTGGGAAACTAATTTCACATCATCAAGCCCATCAGTCACATTAGAATATAGTAGAAGTGCTGTAGGCCTCATTTCTGCCTAAATGTAATTAAGTTACTAAGATTTCCAAAATATTATTTCATTGAATAAGTTCAGCCGTTTATCATATTAAATTGAAAGGTTGATTACAAAAACCGGATTAATCCAAAAACATTAATTTTTACATTTACTTTGCATATTGTACTGCATAGCGATATGCATCTGATTGTTGAGATAACAGAAACGGTATTTGTAACAGTAATAACTGTGGTAGAAGAAATGGGATTCTACAGGAATGGTAGATGTCTAATGCAGTTCTGACAAAACAGGTAATGTCCTGTGCTAGTTAGGATTTTGCAAGAAAGTTGTGCCATGGTAGTGCTAGCACACTCCAATATGTTCATGTTTGAAGAGTGCTAGCATAACATATTCTATGGAATCGTAGGTTTCGTTATGATTAGCTCACACTGCTTTCTTATATATATGATTGTAATTAAGTTTGCAGTAGTTTTGCAGTTTGCAGATAAGTGTTCGTTATTTACTACTTACTCGCGTTGTGGTAGTCAAATGTCACTTTCAACCACGGTCGTAGAAGAATAGATATGGACACTCGCCTATCTACCAATGTATTTTGCTTGACCCCCTTGTTGTTAGGCTGTAGTTCGCCAAGTTACCGAGACTATTGTGTATCTCCAGAACCAGTTAATGGTAGCAGCAACAACTATGTCGACGTTGATGTTGACAGTGACGACAATAGCAGTGGTTGTGATTCGCAAGCTGTTCCTTCTGTTCCTTACAATATGTTCAACTCTTACCTAACTTGACAAATGTTGATTTTATGTGATAAAGTTGTTAGTACATGTCACCTTGAGTTTCATTTCAATATGTTCATGTTTATTTATCAGGTGTTTGTTTTATTTCATGACCCTATTGTCAGCAACGAAACCAAAATTCTGCAAAATGTGGATAAGTCCAGATTATATAAATTAATTCCTCATTGTTATCAATATTCCTAAGTGGTATTGATAGCCAAGAGAAATTGAAACTGTACCTATATATACAAAAAATCTTGTGATTTTCGTTGCTACAATAAAGACGGTTAGTTTTTTTTTGTTTTTTTTTTTTTTTTTTTTTTTTTTTTTTTTTTTTTTTTTTTTTTTTTTTTTTTTTTTTTTTTTTTTTTTTTTTTTTTTTTTTTTTTTTTTTTTTTTTTTTTTTTTTTTTTTTTTTTTTTTTTTTTTTTTTTTACTTCCTGAAAATGTTAGTTTTTGGACTTAATCTGATTTTTGTAATCAGCCCTTCAATTTTGTAGTATCCCTCACATTGGAAATGTATAGGAATGTTATTGTTACAAGTTTGAGACATAAACTTTATTTGTGGGCAATTCCCATGAGTTCTTTGGGATAGAGGTCTTATAATTAGAAATAAAAGAATTAAATTAAGTACTGGATTTAATAGCTCACAAAGCTACTAAATACACGAAACAGTAATCAACTATAACTCTCACAACACAATTAGTTATGCACACAATTACTACTGTGTCACAGACACATTATGTAACTTTGACATTGAAAGCACAAAAAATGTCTACCATCAATTAATTAAACAGTACAAATCACAATAAAATTCAGTCATATATCCAATCAACAGTATTTCAAGTAGTGACAATGTACAACCTTATCAGTCCGAAGTGGTGATGGCTCACCATGTGCTGCGCAGCACCCCGAGTGCACCGCTGTCTTCACTCTTGAGGTCTTCGGTTCGACTCCCGTCGCGTACCTCCTCTTCGCCTGTCAGCCCGCCGCATCAGTCCTCTTGATTCGCCCAACACTGCTCCGAAGGTAGCCGCCTGCCGCCTCACAGTAGACTCTGACGTCACCAAGATGTTTTCACCAGTCTCTCTCCACAGGCGTAGCACCTTCCTCTAGCACTACCAATAGCGAACTCTCTCCGGATTTGTTGATTCGGAGCTTTTATACTTGGCCAAACAGTCGGGTCTTCCCCGCATTACAGGGGTCTAAAATTAGACATTTCATCATGTTTCGCATGTTATTTGGGTCACGTACGCCGCTTCGCAGGGTAAAAGCGCAGTTGGGACAGGTATCTAAGACGTAGTTTCGGCGGGATTCCCACTATGAGACACCCGGGCCTTGAGTCATGGGCCAGCCCTCAAGGTGTTTCGACACAGGCCCCATACAGCCCGCCCTCAGAAACACAGCATGCAACACTGCCCCCTCCTTAAGTCTGTTCGTCCCGAACAGACATAACAGCCTCAGGTCCATCATAGAGGGCTAATCTGTCGATGTGTACAACTTTAGGTCCTCTCGCCCGAGAGTCTCGACGAACTATCCGAAATACAACATCATTGATCTTCTTCACTGTTTCATAAGAGCCTTCCCAATTCTTCTGCAGCTTGGGACAATACCCCTTCTTTCTCGGAGGGTTGTACAACCACACCAGTTGACCTTGAAATGTTTCATCTGGTGCATTCCTATCGTAGCGAGTCTTCATCCTGTCGGTGTTGATCCTAAGGTGTCGCCGGGCAAAGTTGTGAGTGTGAACCAACTTGCGACGTAACTCGCTGGCATACACTGGGGATGCAATCTGGTCTTCCTCCGCCTGTCGTCCGAACATCATGTTGCTCGGGAGACAGAGCTCTCTTCCAAACAGCATCCTTGATGGAGTCACCTTAGTTGCTTCATGAACAGCAGAACGGTATGCTAGCAGAAACAGTAGTACTTTGGAGTCCCAATCCTTTTGATTATCAGATACAAAGATGGATAGGTACTGCTCAATGGTGCGATTTAGGCGTTCAACCATTCCATCAGATTGTGGATGTAGCGGAGTGGTTCGGGTCTTCTTTATACCCATTATCTTCATCACTTCTTGGAAAAGGGCCGCTTCAAAATTCCGCCCTTGGTCCGAGTGAAGCTCCAATGGCACCCCAAACCTTGAGAACACATGTTCGACCAGTGCATCAGCCACCGTGCTGGTTTCTTGATACGGTATGGGAAGAACCTCTGGCCATTTGGTGAAGTAGTCCTGCACCACCAACAAATACCGACTTTTTCTCTCAGTTATTGGCAAGGGACCCAAGATGTCAACCGCCATTCCCTCGAATGGGGCACCAACATTGTACTTCTGGAGACGACCTCGGCCTCTGACCCTCGGACCTTTCTTTGCGGCACAGTCGTCACACATCCGGCAACATCTGTAGACATCTTCACGACAATGAAGCCAGTAAAATCTCTCTCGAACCTTATTGAGAGTCTTATTAATGCCAAAATGACCGCCTGACACTGAATTATGGAGCTCTTTCAGTACCTCTGGGACCTTTTTCTCGGGGAGGACCAACTGTAGGTGTTCATGTCTGCCATCTGCACTCTCCCAGTTCCGGTAGAGGACACCATTCTTCAGAACCAGTGAATTCCACTGTGCCCAATATGCCTTAGTTGTAGCACTCTTCTCAGATAGCTCCTGCCATTCTGGCCGGTGGTCCTGCTCTTTCCAATCCAGTATTGGACACAAGTCTGGGTCACTTTGTTGTTCTTCTCTTATCTTGTCGTCAGTCCAGGAGAATTTCCTATCGGCTGTTGATGCCTGAAGCCTTATGGTTCTAACATACCGCACTCCTCTGCTCTTCTCGTCTTGCCGTTCACAATGGCGACAATTGGCGTCACAAGGTCTGCGAGATAATGCATCTGCATTCTCTTGTGTAGCCAGAGGCAGTCGTCTTGGAGGTTGCTTGATTGGCCTAGCTTCTCCTGTATCAATGTGGTGTTGTGCAGCGGATGTTCTGCCAATGTCGAGTGGCCCACATGAAAAGGTTTTCTTGTTTTTCTTCAAAAGTTCTGCCACAGCCTTTTCTTGTATCCAGTTCAGGTTTTCTCCAGTTCTAGTCAGTAGTTCCTTGAGTGGTTCTGGCATAGTCCCATTAAGGTCGCCTGACTTGATGGCTTCTCTGTCTGTTGTAGTTATTTGGGAGACTTGTTTGCATACACCTATTATGGCCCCCTCCTTAAGCTGGATTGCCCTGTTCGATAAGTTGACCATTCGAACAGGTAAATTTCCAGAACTCGGCGAAACCAATGTTCTTGCTATCACCACCTCATCAGGTAAGCTGCTTCCTCTTCTCATATGTTCGACCAAAGCTACACGCCGCACAAAATTGCCTCGACACCGTGTGGGAATGACAATCTCACTGGACGCCAGCAAAACAGTTGTCTCGCAACAGACCACTTGGCAGCGGGTTGGCGAGGGTAGTTCACTTCGTGGCATCATTACCAGTTCTCGGTTACCAGCCCTTAGTACTCCCGACCGAGTATCTATACAGCACTCTAACTTGCGTAACACATCCAAGCCCAATAAACATTCATCTTCGATGTCGGCTATGTACACTTCGTGCTCAATGCAGAGGTCACCAAACTTCAACTGTACCGTTTATTCTCCTTCACTGGTGTGGTCTCGCCTGTCACTGTCGTCAGAAAGCTTTGTCTGCAATTGTGGCCCCGTGACTGCTGGGGATAAGGCCCCAAGATGTCCGGTCTGACAACAGTAATGGTTGCTCCAGTGTCTACAACCATATGGCAAGAAACATTATCTAGACTGCCCTCCACTAAGATTGCATTAAAATCTTGTTTCACTGAGCATACTCGAAGAAATACTGGGGCCTTAACTCCTGCAGCCACCGGCATTCGCCCCTTAAGACTGGTGCTTACATGTTTCCCGAGGGCTGACCGGATCGGGCAGCCTCATCTTGCTCTTGGCTTCTGTTCTTCTGTAACCATCGTGGACACTGGGCTCTGAGGTGTCCGGGTTCTCCACATTTCCAACAGCTTGGTCGCCCCTGTTGTCGAGGGCGGGGTGTATTCGATGTGATTCTGTGTATCATGGTTTCCATTCTCTTCAAGGTGTTCTCGAAGCGGCTATCTCTATCGTCGCCTGACAGTGCGACTGCCCGCACAGCAGGCCGAGTTGATGGCCCTCTTGCAGATTCAACCTCCAGTGCTCTGGCCAGGACATCTTGCATAGTTCTTGGAGCTGCCAGGCGAACTGCTTGGCGCACCTCTACATCGGCGATGGCATCAACGAAGAAGCCGACAGCTATGATATCCCGTGCCTGTTCTGGACACCCCTCGAGTGACAAATGGGCGAGTCGCACAATGTCCTGCCACAATTCTTGCAGTGGCTCTCCTGGTCTCTGGGTGCGGCTTCTTAGTTGGGCATGGTGGGCATGTCGTAAGTACTTGTCTCCGAAACGCAGCTCCAGGGCAGTAATTAATGTAGAGTATTCCAGACGTTGTTCTGGAAGCGACTGGAGTATACTGAGGGCAGGTCCCCTCAGCACAGCTGCAAGGTAGTAGGCTCGTTACTGGTCAGACCAACCATTTGTGGTTGCCACAATCTCGAACTGGTTTTGGTATTCTCGCCATGGAGTTTGACCATCGTAAGGAGCAGGCTTGACAGAAATTCCTTTTCCAATGTTCGATGCAGGCATACTAGATACAGAAACATGTCGCAGCCCATTTTCTGCCTGGTTGGGAATCACACTATAGCCTGGTTCAAACTTAGTGGTCTTCTCTTCGCCGCCTTGAGGTATTGATTTAGCAATGACCATGTCTTCTCCGGTAACAAGATGGCCACCCTCTCTACCATGGAGAAGTTCTTGACACTCCTTCCTCAGCTCATCTATTTGTTGCTGTATGCTATTTTTCACATAGTCCGTCTCTTCCTTTACGCTGCCTACCTTCTCGTTTACAGCCTCTATTTCCTGGTACACCATTTATTTAATATCGTCTATTTTTCTGTCCACCACTTTGTTCACTTTGTCTACCATTTCACTTACACTGTCTACAAGATTACTAACATTCTCTATTTTCTTATCTACATTTTCATTTACACTATCAATTTTCTTATCTTTACTATCAATTTTCTTACCTACATTTTCATTTACACTATAAATTTTCTTATCTACATTTTCATTTACACTGTCTTTGACTGAATTCATTTGGCCACTTAATTGGCCACTCATTCCCTCAATGAGAGCTTTTAGTGCTTCTATTTCAGCTGATATTTTTCTTGTAATCATTCACACTTACAATTGAAAATTAAACTTAAAATTTATGAAGCGGTCAATTTAATTAAGTAGCAGTTGTGTGCAATAATTTAAATTTAAAACAAAAATTATTAAATTTACTTTGTGCCTCTATCCCACTTCTGACATCAGTGTTACAAGGTTGAGACATAAACATTATTTGTGGGCAATTCCCATGAGTTCTTTTGGGATAGAGGTCTTATAATTAGAAATAAAAGAATTAAATTAAGTACTGGATTTAATAGCTCACAAAGCTACGAAATACACGAAACAGTAATCAACTATAACTCTCACAACACAATTAGTTATGCACACAATTACTACTGTGTCACAGACACGTTAAGTAACTTTGACAATTAAAGCACAAAAAATGTCTACCATCAATTAATTAAACAGTACAAATCACAATAAAATTCAGTCATATATCCAATCAACAGTATTTCTAATAATGACAATGTACAACCTTGTCAGTCCGAAGTGGTGATGGCTCACCATGTGCTGCGCAGCACCCCGAGTGCACCGCTGTCTTCACTCTTGAGGTCTTCGGTTCGACTCCCGTCGCGTACCTCCTCTTCGCCTGTCAGCCCGCCGCAGCAGTCCTCTTGATTCGCCCAACACTGCTCCGAAGGTAGCCGCCTGCCGCCTCACAGTAGACTTTGACGTCACCAAGATGTCTTCACCAGTCTCTCTCCACAGGCGTAGCACCTTCCTCTAGCACTACCAATAGCGAACTCTCTCCGGATTTGTTGATTCGGAGCTTTTATACTTGGCCAAACAGTCGGGTCTTCCCCGCATTACAGGGGTCTAAAATTAGACATTTCATCATGTTTCGCATGTGATTTGGGTCGCGTACGCCGCTTCGCAGGGTAAAAGCGCAGTTGGGATAGGTATCTGTGACGTAGTTTTGGCGGGATTCCCACTATGAGACACCCGGGCCTTGAGTCATGGGCCAGCCCTCAAGGTGTTTCGACACAGGCCCCATACAGCCCGCCCTCAGAAACATAGTATGCAACATTATACTCATCATCTGAAATGTGTAATTGTTAAATATCTAAGGAATACTTCAAAATATATTATTTATTTGCAACCAGTTTATCAGATTTCTATGTTTATTAGTAACTGAATGTTCAGTTTTTATTGTATTGAATGTATGGCGCCAGTATCATTAGGAACTTTCATAGAAGTGTCATAGTCATAGTCTGATATATATTTGTTTAATGACACATATTTCAAAGTGCACTATTTTTGGCCGCCAGTTCATCGGTTATCTAGGTGGGAATGAATTTTAATTTGTTAGTGTATTGCGTTGTATGGCATTAATCACATAAGGAAGTTATAAAAGTGTTGTTCTAATTGTCTGATGTGTGTAACTGTTGAATGACAAAGATTTTAAAATATATTATTTATTTGCAGCCAATAACCGTTAAAAAATTGTAGCATAGTAAAAGTTTGTTATTGTTTTGAAACGTATTGCTATTATATTCCGTAGTAAGTAGCAAAAACTGATATTCTGAGTAACAATTTTTGCATCTTCATAAAAAGTAAGGGGCAGGGGGCGCTGGGTATTGTAGTGTGGACCCAAGGGGGCGGTGATCCGAAAAAGTTTCAGAACCACAAGTGTAGAAGATTTAATTTTGTTTCGGCAATTGATAGGATAGCCTGACATGAGTAGGTAGCGACATGTACTTCAAGAATATTAATGACATGTGACTGAAAAAACGTTAAGTATGTTAACATATGTGCCAGTAGCGAGCAAGGAGCACGTTAATGTGGCATTCCAGACAAAGTGATGTTTGGAGGATGTATGTTTGTTTGAAGACTAGCGACAAGCGCAGTCAAGGGGGACACAAACAACAGTAATAGACCATTACCATAAATTCTGCGTGTAGGCACTTAACATCGGAAACAACATACATGATTATGGTTATGGGTATTTGTTGACAGTATCACCACATTGTTTCCAGTTGTATTGAATGGTACAGGAATGGATCACATTGTCAATAGCCTGTGGTTTTCTGTAGGAAAATGCAATGGTGTTGAAAGAGCGGCATCCAGAATGTATGCTGCAATGAATCGAGAACGTGCAGGCAGACATCTGTCTCGGGCGATACTGGCGATGTGCGACCACCAAAGCCCAATGCATCAGGTCAGTTCGCAGTCCACATAGGGCCACTGTGCTGGATGTGGTGGCCGCACACCCACACACAAAATCAAGTATGGTTGCTAAAGAACTACACATCTCACACACCATGGTGCATCGCATTTTGAAGGATGCAACTATGCACCCATACCACAGGCGGGTGCACCAGATGCTTTATGAGGAGAATGTGGCCATTCGACTGGCGTTCT
Organism: Medauroidea extradentata; assembly: GCA_003012365.1. Taxonomy (NCBI): domain Eukaryota; kingdom Metazoa; phylum Arthropoda; class Insecta; order Phasmatodea; family Phasmatidae; genus Medauroidea; species Medauroidea extradentata. The sequence goes on from PNEQ01042150.1 coordinate 31,056, forward strand.
GCGACTGGAAATTGAACCATCCAGTGGACTTGTTCAGAATCGTATTGTTTACAGACGAGTCAATTTTTCACAACACAGGTGTGTCAAACCGTAAAAATAGCCATTACTAGGCATCCGCTAACCCTCGCTGGCTGTGTGAAAGGGACAACCAACATCGATGGAATGTAAATAGCTGGGGTGGCGTAGTTGGAAAGCTGTTGTAGATCACCACTCTTTTTAAGGAACATTGGACGACAGAATGTACACGGAGTTTGTTCAGAACTATGTGCCCATTCTGCTAGAGGATATTGACCTTGCAACGAGACATGCTATGTGGATACAACAGGATGGTGCCCCCTGCCATTTCGCCATGAGTACACAACCAGCTATGAAAGATCAATTCTCTAACAAAACAATAAGCCTAGGTAAGGATATTTCGTGGCCAGCAAGATCCCCTAATCTAACTATACTTGACTTTTTATTTGGGGAGAACAACGAAGTACATGGCCTACACGATACCACGTGCTACCCGCGAAGTCATAAAAATCAGCATCAGAGGATGAAGGATATACAAGCCCAGGGGTATAACTGATGTTCATAACATCTTCGCTTCTCACACTGACATCATATTTTATTACAGCTGTTTTTGTAAAACAGCGCCAAATTATAGCCCAGGAGACTGTGGCATACATACCTCTCAGCCACAAAATTATTAACTTCACATTTTATTCACCAAAATATGCACTAATACTAAATTAATGTTTCATGAAAGTGCACGTATACCTCTTGGCTTCTAAGCCCTTCAATGTCTTTGCTGTACTTTTGTCCAGTGTACAATTAGCCATGGCTAGCGTCTGCTCCAGATAGAGAGGGTAGAGAGGAGAGATTTGTTTGACAACTTACTGCCTTACAAAGGACATTAAAAACAATGTCGGCAACAGGTTGTATTGTTGTTAGCACATTATACTATTTGTTATTTTCAATTTTTTGGGTGTTGTTTTGTTTGTGACGTAATGTGCTGTGCGCATGTGTTTTGTTGCTTATTTAAAAATTTGTTCATTTACTTGTACCAGCAATTTTTGCACATATTGACCTAGAGTTCCGATGAAGGAGCCGTTTTACTAATGCACGAAATACATAGTCTGTAGCTACATTACAAACAAACTTAAATGGGAGTAACCGAATAGTACACTATTTGAAAATATGTGACAAGAGCCATTTCAACCACAACGACACACGTGCTTCTACGTCATCGCTGTCCGGCACGCCACATCAACGTGCTCATTGCTCGCTACTGGCACAAATGTTAACATACTTTATTTTTCCAGTCATGTGTCATTAATATTCTTAAAGTACATATCGCTACCTACTAATGTCAGGTCACCCTATTGATTGCTGGATTTAATTTAAGTTTTCTACATGATTTAACTTGCAGAGGCCAACAAAAAGGCGTTTCGCCACTAATCAGGACGACACATGACGAAGCCGATCACACATTTTCATTGGGCAAACACTATCTATACAAAGCAGACAACATAATGTCACTGTGTGCACAAACACCAGTGTAGATACACCTGACGACTCATAGGTGGTAAATCCTGTATATATGCACGCACAAGATGTTTGGAAAATCATATTGCAAACGTCTAGGGCTAATAGAGGGGACTGAGTGGGCAATATTTTGAATAGGAAGCCATGTCCGGAAATGTACCGTTTCCATACTGCAGCCATTACAATGTGTCAGATGTGCTGGTGGTGTTTTGCAACCGGATAGGACGGCAGACCCTGCTGTGGTATCATGCCTGGAGCTCCATTCACTTGTCTGTGTGTCTCCCATCAACGTGGTTCAGTACAAGTTTGCAGAACACACCGGCATGATTTTGGTGTATGGTGCAGCGGAAGGGAACTGAAGAGCGGCTCGTCGGTTGTATCATGAACGATATCTACAACGCACGACTCCATTGCATAACCTTTTTGCCAGAATTGTGCATCGGCTCCAAACCGAGCTACCTTCGCCATCGAGAAGAGGGACTGTGGTACTACAAACAGACGACGCAACCCCGAATCGAAAGAGGCGGTACTGCACTATGTTCAGCAGGAACTGTTAACAAGTACACGAACCATTGTGCACGTGTTGGATGTTTTTAACATTGTAGTGTGAGGTTCTGCACGAGCAACAACTGCATACCACCCCCTAAGTGTACAGGTGTTGCGACCTGCCGATTTTGTACCATGTGTTATCTCCTGCATGTGTTTTCTGTACCATTACATTGATGAGCCCCACTTTCCCGAAGAGTTACGTTCACCGATGAATGTAAATTCACGAGGGAGTGTGTTCTCAATTCTTGAAACAGCCAAGTCTGGGCAGACGAAAATCCGTGTACGACGCATATCAGTGGATTCCATCACAGATTTTCCATCAATGTGTGGGCAGACACTCCACATGGTTGAGTGATAGGCCGTACCTTCTTCCAACCAGCTTAACGGGTGCTGCTTACTTTATCTTCCTACAGGACTTACTGTCCCTGTTCTTGGATGACGTGCCATTGAATGGCCGTCAAGAGCTGTGGTTTCAGCATGATGGCGCACCGACGCATTTTATACATGACATTCGGGAACATCTTAACCGACGATTCGGGCACAGAGGGATAAGCCGAGGTAGTTCTATTGCATGGGCCCTACGATCGCCGGACTTAACACCATTGGACTATTTCCTGAGGGTCGTATTAAGACAATTGTGTACGAGACTCCTGTCGAGAACGAGGAAGAACTGGTGGTACGAGTTATGGTCGCTGCATAAGAGATTAATGGGACACCTGGTGTGTTGAAAGGGGCGTCCCGGAACATGATTCGTCGGTACAATGTGTGCAACGATGTTGCTCGTCGTCACATTGAGCCTCTTTTGTGGTGAGCAGTTTATTATGGGACACGTCCAGTGCAGAAGACAAACAGAAATGTGTTCCTCCCCCCTGTTAACAAGTATTTGTGTGATAAATGTAAGTTTGTTTTGTTACGTTGGTATTGTAACCAAATAAATTTGACTTTCTTCTGTAATGAGTCAAAGTCACTTACTTCTGTACCTTATGTCACACCATATTTTACATGGTTCTCTTATGAAGTTACACTGCCTATCCGGATAAAAAACATCACTGGCACATCTGACGGATTGTAATGACTGTAGCACGGAATGCTTTTAAATGTATATAGAACTACCATAACTTTTCTCTTCATATAAACAGCATTAGGAAGTAGGAATATTTGTGAAAGGCCAGCGCCTCCATCTTAAATATAGTAGCATATTATAGCGATGTGAAGATGCAGCCAACTGCTTCACTTACCCTTCAGGTTGATCTTCGGCTCTAGTGTCGGGTTTCTCTGGTGTATCGTGTAGGCGAACGCTGGCACGTACTTTCCTGAGGAGTAACATGATTCTCTGTTAGACATCATGTCCATTACACATAACACTTGTTACAATGGTATATATACGTGTGTGTGTGATAGTGTAGGATATTGGCTGCCTGGAGATACAGAGCCCTGGGTGACACACACCAGCAAATGCATCAAATACCACACAGCCTATCATTGTAGGGTGTAGGTACATGGTCAACGGAGCTGTTGTTTAGTTGCACATGATAGAGTGGTCACTACTGTTACAATGGTATATATATGTGTGTGTGTGATAATGTAGGATATTAGCTGCCTGGAGATACAGAGCACTAGGTGACACACACCAGCTCATGCATCAAATACCACAACCTATCATTGTAGGGTGTAGGTACATGAGCAACGGAGCTGTTGTTTAGTTGCACATAATAGAGCGGTCACTACTGTTACAATTGTATATATACGTGTGTGTTATAATGTAGGATATTGGCTGCCTGGAGATACAGAGCACTAGGTGACACACACCAGCTCATGCATCAAATACCACACAGCCTATCATTGTAGGGTGTAGGTACATGGTCAACGGAGCTGTTGTTTAGTTGCACATAATAGAGTGGTCACTACTGTTACAATGGTATATATGTGTGTGTGATAGTGTAGGATATTGGCTGC
>PNEQ01042173.1:0-55408 GCA_003012365.1 Medauroidea extradentata
AGGCTCCGAACGAACAAAAATACCCAGTTTTCACAAACGATTTCCTTGATATTCAATGCTATGACTACCAACTTTTATGGTACCATTTTGTTCACAAGAATTAGCACTTTTGTCCGATATGCTTAAAAGTTGAATTTTCCTATTCAGAAAGGAAGAACTAAACAGCCCAATTTTGTGTTTTGAAACATTTTTTTTTAAAATACTCAACGTCGCGGAATATGAAATTTAAACTTATATATAAAACAAGCCATCTTTATTCTCGTATGGTAAAAAAAATAAATTGTGTATCATTAATACTTTAGTTAATAAACGATTGCGAATTGTTATGTGTTTTTGAAGTTTTGAGGTAGGGTCCACAGAACCCTTAAAAGTACCAATGGAAGTAATAAACATAGTGTAAATATTTCATCATTAGAGCCTCAATTTTGTGAAGAAAAGACTATTGCACTATTTAGATTCATATTTTGTATGTTTCTGTTTTAACGACTACATTAAAACCAACTGATATACCAAACTCAAAAAAATCACAGTGGATAAAGACATTGCAGGCTACAATGTCATGCTCATAAAAATAAAGAAAAATAATTATTTGAATTAAAAAAATTCTAAAACAAACAATAAAAATTTTAAAAATTCAATAATTTTTTTAATACAAATAATTTTTACTCTATATTTTAATGAGCATGACATTGTAGCCTGCAATGTCTTTATCCATTGTGATTTTTTTTTTAGTTTGTTATATTAGTTGGTTTTAGTGCAGTCCTTAAAACGGAAACATGCAAAATATGACTTTAACAAGCCATTACGCGAAAACTATGAGAGATAAAAAAATTTCATAAGAGCCAAATTTAGTCACATTTTGTGTGTAAAATAAGAAAAAAAAAAGTATCTGGTACAAATAAAAATAAAAAATGGCGATGAAAATTGCCGTAGACCGCGCCCTTAATACATTATTTGCACTTCTGCAGCTATGCCTCGTGGTCTGTGATTGGATGTTTTAACTCCCCCTTGTCTTGGGGGTTCTACTGGCAAATCATAAGTATGAGTCATGTCTACAGCCACGATTTTGTTGCGAAAAGATTTTTGCACCATTCTCTTTCAATGCCTTACGAGGTAATCGGCAGCTGTGCTTTATGGTTGTTGGCAGCATGTCTTCGTTAAGACATGTTTCTAATTTGTCTGTACCAATCAGAGTAAGACAACTGTGGGACCATACGTCTGTGATTTGCCAGAAGATACCCAGGACAAGTGACTGACCACGTAGCAGAACTGCAGATGTGCACATACGGTACTGAATTCAATTGAAGCAAAAAAAAACTTTTCGCCATAAAATCGTAGCTCCAGTCATGTCACAATAACCCTGCGCTGGCGCAGTCAAATGGGGGACGTGTCTGAACAAATACACTGAGAAGAATTGCAGATGTCCACACAAGGCAATGACAGGGCTCGCTGATTCTTAAGTTGAAAGAATTTTGCATCAACTTGTGTCAATGCCACGTACGTATTTTCAGCTCTGCTTTATAGTCGATGCTTGGACGTTTTGACTATCAGTAGAGCCAGTGATTTTTGGTGAAAATAATTATGCAACATTTTGTTTCAATGCCTCAGGTGCACATCTGCAGCTCTTCTTCATGTTACTGTTTTTAACTTTCAACGTCTTGGTGATCTACTCGCAAATCACAGACGTGTGTGTCGCAGTAACCTTACTCTCATTGGCTCAGTCAAATGAGCCACGCCTCTGCACAAATACACTCTGCCAATAGCCACGAAGCTGAGGTGCAAATGTGAACGTGAGGCATTGACACAAAATGTTGCATACTTATTTTCACAAAAAATTACCGGCTCTAGCTATCAGTAAACTGGAGTTTTTCCCGCTAATAACTGCCGTGTGATTTCGGAATAACCTCATTTCTCATTGGTGCAGTCAAACTAGTGACGTCTTGACACGAAGGTAAAAAAAACTTCCTAAAATGTTTAGGAAGTAATTAACCTAATTTCAGTATGGGGGCAGTTACCATACTTCCGCCTTGTAAATATGCAAACTTTTACAACTGTTACAGTACAAGTATAGTGACTTCAGTATACATTTAAATGTTTTATAAAAAAAGTTTAGGAGCGCTACTATGAGTGTATGGGAAACAATTCTACCATACCTACTTTCTTAACGCTCCTGCACGCACGTGTGGCAAATTAACAAACTATTAGGGAAAGGAATAATTCGCTAGTTCAATGACTGACATGTTAGAATCCACTATCCTATGCATACTCGAGTAGCAGCTAATGGACAACTGGATTCAGTTTCTTGGATGTACTTCATTGCAAATTGAATGACTGTCAAAGAAAACTAAACAAATAAAAGAAAATCATAAAATAAGCAGAGTATGCTTTAGTCAGCAAGATACATACACAACATGACATTCCAAAATGGATATCTACTGTGTTTTTTGTTGCGTCTTATCGTTGTGTCGCATGTTACTTGGTTTTTTATTTTATTTGTTATTATTTTCATTTATTGTCTTTTTGTTCCTTGTTTTTATTTGACCCGATTCCATTTTGGAACTTCATGTTGTGTATGTATCTTGCAGACTAAGCATACTCTGCTTATTTTATGGCTTTCTTTTATTTGTTTAGTTTTCTTTGACAGTCATTCAATTTGCAATGGAGTACGTCCAAGAAAATGAATCCAGTCATACTTACATTTTGCCTACAGAAATGTTGAGACAGTTTTTGATACACAGAATGTCATCACATAGCATGTCAATATTTTTTGGAAACAGTCCCAACGTTTAAAGATATCACATGTACCGCGGGAACGCTATACGAGTGATGATGAAGAATGCCAAACACTAACAACCGACATACGTTAAGAGGAGTGTTAGACAGTTTTATTGTATTTTCAGTTTTTGAGTTATAACATTTATTCAAATTGTATTCATAAAATTTTCCCTTCGACAAAGCATAAGACGCATTCCTGGTAAACTACTGGACATAAATCTGTGACTTAATGCAAGAACAATCAGTACACCACATGTGTGATAATCAGTCATTCTATACTTGAACAACACACATACGACATGTTGACATTGGTTGTTCTAGCATTAAGTCACAGAAATAACAAAAGAATATTTCATTAATCTGTCATTCAGAATCATTGCAAGAGAATTATAGGTAAACATTAGGGGCTGCACTGAAAAAACAATTTTGTTGGTGCAAACAAAATTTGTTTTAATCAACCAAATCATTTGTTTGTATAGGGGCAATTAGATATTTGTTTGCTCGTACCAAATTATTTTGTTCCCTCGATTTGTTTGAGGCAAATAACTGAATTTTGTTAGCAGTACCAAATATTTAACTGGTCATAAAAATATTTGGTTGGACATATTAAATGCACAAACAATATTTTAAGAACTAAAAATATATATTTTATAATGTTAACAAATTTATGAAATTTTAAGACCTACAAAAAAAAAAAAGTATGGTCGGACTGGGATTTGTTCGACTATCCCATCACTTGCTTCTTTCTATTCATGACCTAACCAACTAAGCTACGAGTGCTTCTGTAATAAACGGATTGTTATTTGTATAGGAATAGTTAGGCCTAATATTATATTATGATTGTACTGCTTTATTTTCAACCATTTTTGTCTTCCGTCTGCGAAAATGTAAACGACGTCAAATAATATTACCAAATTATTTCCGTGCACCGCAGCACAAAGAACGAGACGTGCAGCTGCGGTGTTTTTCAAGTTTATAGCATTTTCCGTTGTGATCGATCGAATAAACCACTTTGAAATTGTTATAGCTAAAATTAAGATACTTTAGTAATGCTGATTAACAGTTTAGACGTCCTACTTGTCGCACAAGCTTATATTTTGAAAGTTGAGGTATACAGTGTTCGCCATCTTTTCGCTCACGCACGCCAGCCTGCCATCTTCCGCAAGTCAACCAAATGGATTTAGTTTCGCCAACAAAATAATTTAGTCCATCAAAAATTTTTTTTTGGTTCAAAGCACATCACTTATAACTAACAATATTATTTTGTTGACAAGCTTTAAAAAGTTGTTTGTTTACACAAAATATTTATTCGACGTCCTTTAGTAACCAAATATTCGTTTGGCACAAACAAAGAGCGTTTAAATGAATAATTTGGTCGAGGGAAATAAATAAATTTGTTTGGAGGACTCCAAGTTTGGTCTTACCAACAAAATATTGTTTAGATGAAGCAAACATCACCCAAACAAATATATTTAGTATAATGAAACAATTATTTCCCTCAGTGCGCGGTGGCCGAACGGTTAGACTATTTGCATCCCACCAAGGCGATCCGGGTTTAGTTCCCAGCGGGGTCAGTCTCCGGATTTGCGCATGTGGGAATCGTACCAGACGATGCCGTTGGCCAGCGGGTTTTCTCAGGGATCTCATTTTTCCCCCGCCCTTTAATTCCGGCGATGCTCCATACTCGCCTCATGTCACCCCTCACCAGCACTGAAGACCGCGATGTTAAGTGCTGACCAAAATCTCTCTCCTTCTCTCTTTCAATATAAGTTAACTTTTAAGAATTATTTTGCAATGATTCTGCACGGCAAGTTAATGAAAGATTATATTATTAATTATGTCAAGCAGTTTACCGATAATATATCCTATACTGTGTCGAAGAGAAAATGTTGACAATACAATTTGAATTTAATGGTATGGCTCAAAAACTAGAAATACAAAAAAAAAACTGTCTAAATGCCGCGTCGGATCAACGAGCCAAGCGCTGAACTAGAGTGCAGGATTCCCGCCGAACTATTTTTACTATGGTACACTACGCGGTGACCATATAATTTTATTGGTGGAAAGTCTGTGGCAAAGTTCAGTGCACATCGCAATCTGAGTTTCACATATATCCGGTTAGTAAATTTTGAAGTCCAGAAGTCTGAAAAGGCCGGTTTTAGCCATGTTGGAGGGCTTAGAAACTTTGTTTCTAATTAGCGTGGCGTCTTAACAATGAGGTTTCGACTTTGTCTGAAGTTAGTTTTCTTTTCATACGTTGGCACAATAGGCACACGTGGAATATTTTCTTCGAAAAAAACCTGTTTACGAACACACTGCAACGCATTTGAAACGTGGGGTAGGCTGCCCCCTTAAGAGTGGTTGCTCGTGGTTTTTGAAATATCTCAGACGTAGCACAGAACTCGCGACCTTGCTCGACGACGTCCCTGGCGCGTCACGCAATTAATTGAAAGCTCACTGGGGTCGGCAGGAGTGCCAGCAGAGCGAAATAAAAGAAAAGAAGCGTCTACCAACCTGTCCTGCCTGTTTGGAGAAGACCCCGAGTTAGCGTCATGCATTATGCATGCCACCGCGCTGGGCGTAGTCCAACAAATTATCCTTAAATAATGCATTACGTCTAATATATCTCCCTTACAAAGTCTCTAATTCGTTAACTACCCCTGTACACATTCCACGATTTCCTCCTACTCGGAGCCCCTTCCCCCTCCACCATCGCAGAGACCCACGCCACCTCTAATTCTGGAAGCGTGGCTAATGAAGGATCTGATTTGGGAGCAGCTTTTATTGACGGGCGATCCCAGAGCCGTAAATCCTGCCCTTAAAGGAGCGGGTCAGGTTTTAATAGCGGTGCGGGGGATGCGCTGCGCCGTGATTGGTCAGCTGGGGACGTGATCGCTTGGACGTGCTGGCGGGAGCAGCTTAATTAGTGGACCGCGGTTACTTGGGCGATGTAGGCGGGGGTGGGCGAGGTGGTGCTACGTTGTCGAGTGAGGGCCAGGAGATTCTCACAAGCAAGTCGAGGGCGTCGCACTGCAGCGCTGGTAGGTGTTACATTATCTCTCTCACACACAAGTTGCCTGTCTACCAGAGGAAACACCACAGTAAGCAGTGTCTTCGGGAAAACTAAATGATGGACTACTTGAAATGAGGCGGTGCCTCTGGTGTGGGATACAATTCCTACCACCATGTATACCACAACCGTACATAACCCTCGTACAGGCGTTTGACTTCACATGTCCCGGATGAGATGTATGGAAAGAAGATCGTTTATTTGTTCGGAATTTGCCACTTTTTTCAGGTAAACACTGATTTTATACATTTGCGTATCATAATAATGAAATTATACTACTATTTTTTACACTTGCGTGCAAGACTATGAGTGTACAATATTTTTGGTTTTTGCCATCACCTAAAAAATAAGAATGTTTGTAAACGAGCTTTGTTTCCCACAGTACTCTCCCCCCTGCGGTGTGACGTCAGAGGGCTGTACTTCCAAGTCGTCCATTTCAAGAACAACCCTTGGAAACACAGTTGCCAAAAGTTTCTTGTAAACATACTAAGGATCTTCTTGTGAATCTCAGGCTACATACTGTATGTTAAAGAGTTATTTGGACATTAGCTTAATTTTTTTAGGCACTGAAATGTGCGTTAAACACCGCTTAAGAGGGTATGATATATAATTCTCTAGTTTAAACTTAAGAAATACTTGTAAAACAGTAGAAACTAAAGAGCGGCAAGATGTCGATCAAACGGCTGGAATACTCAGTCGTCGATAAAATATAAACTACTCATTCACATCAGATAAAGACAATGGCTACAATGCCACGTGCATAAAATAAAGAATATTTTTCTTTTGTATTTAAATAAACATGCTGAAATTTAAAATAAACACTTAAAAAATTCAATATTAAGAAAATAATACAAAAATTTATATATATATATATATATTTTTTTTTTTTTTTTGTGGTTTAACATAACTGAATTTGCAGCCTACAACATCGTTATATACTGTGAATTTTTTTCACTTCGGTAAGTGAGTTGGTTTTAGCGTCGTCCTTAAAACGTAAACATTCAAATTTAGGATTTTAACGATCCGTTACGCAAAAACTATGCGAGAAAAAAAAATTTTGTAAGAGAAAAATTTAGTCACATTTTGTGTCTAAAACAAGAAAATATAGTAACTGGTACAAACTTAAAAAATAAAAATATGATGATGAAAATTGCGGTACACCGCTCCCTGGAGCCGTTCCGTCATTCGCCTGGAGCGACTTGAAAGTAAGGTATTATAAAAGAAAGAAATGATGATCGAGACTGGTACTCACGTCAAAAACAACACTAGTCAGTTTTCGCAAGTTAGTTGAAGCGACCACACTAGGGGCCACAAAGGCCGAGTGGTCACACCATTCGCCTCCCGCTAAGGCGATTTGGCCTCGATCCCCGGCAGGATCGATCCCCGAGACTTCCGCATGTGTGAATCGTCAATATGGCTGCCCGGCGGGTTTTCTCGGGGATCTACCGTTTACCCCGCCCGTCTCATTCCGGCTCTTCTCCACTGCAGTGCCACGTTTATCCCATTATTCTTTTAAAGCAGTTACCTACGGGTACCGAGCAACAAAACTGCATTCGGGGTACGATAACTGACCCTCGGGTACCCTCCTCATGCGATAGTTATATTTTGTGACGTAACTGTAACATATTTGTGGAAAACATGGCGTTAAGTCTTAACGAATAATTCTGTGCTTCTGTTGAACGAATCAGGTTGCAATTTTAATAAAATGTATTTATTAACCTACTTTGTTGTCTGTTTCTTTGCTCGATATACATTAATACAATGTGGCACCGAAACAATTTATTCGTACAGATTTTTATTTTAAACTTGAATTCTTGTTCATCTATACGGTTCAAATTTTTTAATCTATTTTAGATCAACTTTCCGATGAGCCACAGGCTTAAAACGTAAAATATTACAATTAAATGTAAGAGTAAAAAATTGACAAAACGATAATTTCATTAAAATATTTTAATTTTTTTAATGCATGGTTAACTAACTTCCAGATTAACTTTGAAAATTCAAACATAGCTCAGACCAGATAGCAAAAGTTCACACTTGCAAGAGTATTCATCAAAAATTAATATTAAAAAATATATTTTAATATATAATTATTTTAACCTTCAAGAAGTGCCCCTGTTAAGTAAAGCGAGCCAGTGTAAGGTTGGGTAACCAACCCCAGCGGGAAGCTGGGTCAACGAACCAATCAGTGCTGGAGGACTCAAAGGCTTCTACAACCTTGGTAGTATTGGGAAGCCAGAAAATATCATGAGGCAGCCTCTAGGGCTAACATCCGTAGTAGTAACATGGATGCGTACCACATCCAGAACTAATTCAAGTTAACAAGACTTAACGTGGTCCTAGATGGCTATATATATATATATATATATATATATATATATATATATATATATATATATATATATATATATATATATATATATATATATATATATATATATATATATAGACATACATACATACATATATATGTTAGCAGTCCCCTGCTGCTTTACTCGCGAGTATTATTCAAAATTGATAATATTTACTTCAATTGAAAAAAAAAAACCTCTTTGTACACCAGATCGCTACTTCTGTCATATAGTGTTAGAATGACAAAGCTGCAAGTTGAGCTAATTCCGCAGCAGATTAAGTAGCTACAGCTGTCCACGCGAAAAACAGTCTTAAGTTTGTCCCTGCCACTTACAGCGACTTCACTTGGGCGTTATTTTTAACACTGCAAAGTTGACGTTGTGGAGTAATTATAGACTCTTAAATGTAACATGTTATTCGAATGAAAAGTGTCTAATTTACCTTGTGCATAATCATTGGTGACGGTGTCCTCTAATACATATTTTCAAAATGTTCACTTGAAGTTTAAAGTCATTAGAAAGTTTTGGTGGGAAAATATATTATGTGAGCTGATGTTATCGTGGGACCTAAGTGGAAAGTGAGCTGCGTATTACATTTTACCACTTTTAAACGACTACATGCAAATTGCACAAATTCGATCTGCTTCGCAGTTTTTGTGTGTCAGAATTGAACGTTCGCACGCAGTTTTTAACTGCATTCGAGCCCAGAACCTCCCGGAATGAAGACCTGAGCTACAACCAACTGCGTCACGTAACGTCGAAATAATTCACGAAAACAAATTTAACTTTAAAAATAAAATATTCATCACCTGGGCTCATTGAGATTGTACAATACTACGTCTCGATATGTTTCTGTAGCGAGAACTGTATTTATTAATTTCTCGCTGATCGTACTTGCTTTTCGGTTCGTCTGCCTTGAAAGTTCACAAACTTAGTTTTATTGTTAATAATCAAGTTATCTAACAAGTAAAAAAATCTTACAAATATATTTACTTATATATATATATATATATATATATATATATATATATATATATATATATATATATATATATATATACACACACACACACACACAAAACACCTCAATATCTCTACTGGTTAGATAAATATAATGTGTTGATGGAAAACAAATTTTTTGCTTTTTCACCCTTTCGGGTGCAAAATTTTGAAATATTTTAATTTCACACCTTAGACATTTGTATAAGTATCCAATCGAAGTGCAAATCACGACGGTAGCCCGTTCAGTAAGATAAAAATCGACCATACATTAAAAAACACATAAGACCCAAGCAAGGCAATGGGGGTTCAAATTTCGAAAAATCTTAAAACCGTTTTGCGATTATTTTTGTAATCGTCATTCATAAAAAAAACTAATTAACTATATATCTCGAGGGGTTCGATAGATATCGAGAATTTATCTAAAACACATTACAGGTCTTTTCACCTCCTAAGTGAGTGAATTTCGAAAAACCCTTGAATCACGTTTAAGAATATTTAACTGGTGTTTCTTGGACGCGAAGAACACGACAATAGCCTATTGGGTTCAAGATATATAGACTATTAATTAAAAATACATTTCATAATTTTTACCACTTTTCACGTCCTTAGGTATGGAACTTCGAAAATTCGTGAAACTACTTTTCAGATATTTGAGTAACTATCAAACTTAAACAAAACTCACGTCGCTATACAAAAATCAATGGAATCGATATGTATCGATTGTGAATCGATAACACATTTTACCCTTTTTTTTAACCTCTTAGGGGCCGAATTCTGATAATATATTTCAATAGTATATGGGATATTTATAAAAGCTTCAATCTATAGCAAAGAGTACTTCGATGTCTCGATCGGTTCGATAGATATAGAGGAATAATCGAAAACACATTTCACGTATTCTCACCCCCATAATTTATGAAATTTTAAACGTCTTCGAGTCCTGTCACAGACATTTGTATACGTAACCAATTGAAGTCAAAATCACGACGATAGTAAATTGTGTTTCAGTGATATAGACGATTCATAAAAAAAATTTTGCCCGTTTTTTTAATGTTTGGGGGTTGAATTTCAAAATATCCTAAAACTACTTTTTGGGTATTACGTAAGCAACATTTTTAAGTGAGTACCAACTCTCTATCCCGAAGGTTTCGATAGATATCGATAGTTATTCAGAAACACAATCAAGGTCTTTTCACACCTTAAATGTTGAATTTCGAAAAATCCTTAAATTGGTTAACATGCCTTTTTTTGAGTGTCCTATTAAATTAAAAATCACAATGATAGGCCGTCGGGTTCGAGCTCTATCGACGTTTCTTCGGAAACACATTTCACCCCTATTCACCCCCTTAGAGGTCGAATTTCGAAAAATCCCTTCATAGTGCTCGCCTACGACCTGAGGAGAACACACAAAATTTCACGATTCTAGGTCCAGTGGTTTGGGCTGCAGTTTGATATGTCAGTCAGTCAGTCAGTGTTCATTTATATATATATATATATATATATATATATATATATATATATATATATATAATGAAGCTCCCGACAGACACATTCACTCACTCACTCATCATCGCACAGCCCAAACCGTAGAACCATGAATTTTTGAGGGAAGCTTCTCCTTGACCCGTAAGCACACACTAAGAATGGCTTTTTCGAAATTCGATAATTAAGGGAGTGAAAAGGGGTGAAATCTGTTTTCAAAGAATCCCTGATATCTCATTAGCCGGGAACGCTATAATAGTTTTTTTAACTTCATAATATTGCCCGAATAAATGCACATTTGAGAATTTTTCGATGTTGCGAAATTCGAAAATTAAGGGGGTGAAAAGCCGTAAAATGTGTTTTTCATTAATCCGAGATTTCTCCTAAACCATTTCAGATAATGATGTGATTTTCTCTTTGAAATGATGCTTAAGTAAACATTGAAAACGTATTTTTAGAATTATTCGAAATTCATCCCTGAGAGCTCTTAAAAAAAAAAAACGTGTTTTTAACTAAGCCCACTTATCTCTAAACAGTGGAAATATTGAAATGGTTTTTGCTTTAAAATAAAGTATCCGTAAATATAAAAAAGTGATTTCAGGATTTTTCAAAATTCGTCTTTATAAAGCTGTTAAAAAATTTAATGTGTTTTCAATTTATCATCTGTACCGCTTTATACCCGTTGAGATATCGAGATGATTTTTTGATAAGAATGAAGCTTATGTAAATATCTACAAATCAAATTCAGGATTTTATGAAATTCGCAAATTAAGGAAGTGAAAAGCAGTAAAATGTTACAGTCTCCGGAAAACAGAGAATGATTACGGATAAATAATTCAACAGTTGTTTCTATTTGTCAACCTACTCATAGATGAAACCTCTTTGGACTGTAGCCAGTACATACGAAAGAATTATCACGGCCTGCCTTTAAGCATTCACTCAGGTATTGTATAAAGTTTGTGGCATGGGAGGGGTGCGGTTACGGGTTCGTATCCCGTGCAAGACTTTGCGATGGGAATTACTATGACATCATACAAGCATATTGCACGCGCTCTTTACACTGAGCTAAGACATTGAGTACGCTAGCTGTTAAATGCCTTCATCACATATTTTATCCAGAGTTACTGTTTACATTACATAATTTCACGCGGGCGAAGTCGCAGCCGGCCAGCTAGTACACATATAAATGTAACACGTAGGAATAAATTATAAAACACTTTATCAGATGGAATTACTGACAGACTTAGAAATGTAATAGAGCATAGATGTATGAATAGTTCACCTGTCGCTAATACTATTGCACTTCAAATAATATTGCACGTGTTTCTCTCTTTTCTATCGTTTTAAATCTTTCAAGTATTTCATCAGGGAAATTACTTTATACTCTTTAGTCCGTTTTATAAACGTGTTACATATAATTTTTTAAATTTAATTGTGTGATAGGACAGTCTAAAAAAGCCGTTCTACGAAAACGATTTCCTAATAGTGGTGCCCCATTAAAAAAAAAATACGCACAGAAGCATTTTGAAGATTGTTTTCTTTTAAGAGGAATCTTCGCCGGTGTCGGCAACAGCGTAGTAATAAGATGTCCCAAGCTTGACGAGAAGCATATCGCCTCTATTCGCAGCGCGCCAAACTGACGTGCAAGGTTTTCCTTGCATCTTTTTCCTACGGAATTTTAAACGGTGACCACAACATTTAATTTTTGAATAGTATTAAGTAAAGACCAACGCATGCCTCTCGCTTTGCACTTTACGAACTCAGGTAAAATATTCGGAGTTACAGCAGTATAAAAAAAAACATTTTTAGCCATTCTGAGAGGCCCGAAAATCATGTTTCTAACAACAGTGCTGAATTTTCAAAGACATAGAACCATAGTTTCGAGTGTGCGTTCTTTTCGTAGATAAACATAATATGAATAAGTTACGCGGTTTCGCGTAAAAAAAGAATACGCGTGACACGATGCAACGCCGTCTGTGCACTAGTCGAGGACTTCTCTTAAAGACAAAGAATAGTTTTTACATTGGTGCAAAGACCTCAAAAATTATCTTTAACATAAACTTGGAGGCTGTGTGCATTCATACGATTTACAAATACATGCAGGCGTTTTCAAAATTATGCATACATTTGAAGGATTTTGGCTTAGTTTCATTACAAAATTTAGCGACACTTTTCTTTGGGTATAGAAATAAAAAAAAAATTGTGTTTGTAGCCACGAAAAAATTAGGAGACACATAGGTCTTCATCAGTGTGAAAACAGTGCAGCTAATCTTAGATATCGACTTTAGGTTATGATAAAAATAGAATTACCAGGCAGGACCTTAGTCCGCGTCAAATAGAACACGCGTGACAACCTTCTCTGGAGGAAGCAGACACGTTGTAATATTACACGTCACGGTACCGCTGGGCCTAGATTCAGGCCGCTTACGTGAACGACGTGGGTCGATTTCCCGTCGATAGCTTCACCCTCATTCGCACCTGCCCCCTCCCCCTCCCGTGCGCGGGAATGTCAGCTACTCCCAGCCTCTGCTTGTCGGCGAGGGCACCCACGACTAATAACAGGGGGAGGCCATCGCGTTCCCCTGATCTTCCTGTCTCGGGCACGCCTCGGCCACTGTTATTTTCACTTCGTGAAAACAGCCGAGGCCTGTTGGGCTACTAAACACCGACCCCTCGCTCGGTGTAGGGTTACAGTTAGCGGTTGATTGTAGGGGAGGGGGAGGGGGGGAGCGAAACTTCTTGCTAGAGATCGACTTGGAAGATTTCCCAGCGCGGGAGGAAGTACTCCTTCGAGCCGTACATAAACGCCCTCGTGTGGTAGCGGCCACAACGGTTGAAATGTTGACCGCGTGCTGGGAATACGCTACGAGATCTCTTAGTTAACCCGGGTGCCTTTTTTAACACCGGTCGTTCAACCAGTTCCCCTCTTCACCCCGAGATGTTTCCATCCAGCTCCCGCAAAGAGTAGTAAACTGGGCATATGTACTTTGTACCAGCTTGGGTAACTCTACTCCACTAAAAATATACATTTTTTTCATGTAGATTTTGTGAGACGGTTTTACGGCCCTTTAACAACGAGGTCTTAAATTTTGAATATTGTTTTTACTATGTAGTCTAATTTTTTTAACATAAGTTTCTATAATTTTGGCTAGTTACCGACTTAATTAAATTTTCTTAAAATCTATAATTAGCTAAAATAATAACTTATATTTTAAAAAAATTAGGCTACATATTAGAAACAATTTCTAACATTTCAATGTAACGATTTTGTGATATCTGCAATCTTTGAAGATTTAAAGAATTAAACCTATCAACATAGCATAAGGCTAACTTCTGAATGCTAGCTTTTTTCATTCGTTAACATTAAAACTGCATTTAAACTATAAGTCTATCTATTCATGTCCATCTCCAGGGCAGTCTGTTTCTACTTTTTACTGTGTATCCGTCCAATAATCTATTGGTATATTCATCTATTCATTTCTCTTCACCTATCTCTATCCAACACCATCACTCTCCAGCCATTCATCTGTAATCTATTTATAGATCCATCCATCCGCGCAAGTGAAAATTTGTAATTTGTATGCGTGTACACGATTGATTCTTATACAAATATTATACACCGATTTATGGCTGTGATACCTTTCTGTAACAAAAAAAAAAAGTGTGTAGGCCGAAAACGTCTCAAGAACTCCAACTCAGAACTTCAATAACGTTTTCGTGTCCCTCCAGTTCACAACTTTTATCAGATTATTATCAGCTCGTTACCCAATTTAGCAAACATTTAGAATCCGGATTCTCCTTATATGTTTTTCAGCATACACACACTATATATATATATATATATATATATATATATATATATATATAGTATAGAGATAGAGAGAGAGAGAGAGCATTACGCCCGCGGATTTGCTTGCGTGTGTTACTCATAGCAGATAATACTTGTTTTAATTGAAAAACCTCTTTGTACACCATACAGGTAGTTCAGTCATCAAGCATTAAAATGACAAATATGCTAGTTGAGTTAACTCTGCAGCAGGATAAGTAGCTATAGCTGTCCACGTAAAAAGCAGTCTTAAGTTTGTCCCTGCCACTAACCGCGACTACGCCTGGGCCTTATTTATAGTCACAGCAAAGTTGACGTTGTGGGGTAATTACAGACTCTTTAATGTAAGAGGTTAATCGAATGAAATACGTAGTTTACGTGTTATGAAGACTGATTTCCCCCGAGCACAAACATTGGTGATATATCAATAACATATTTGCTTTTAGTACCTTCACTCAAAGGCGTGTCATTAGGCAGTTTTGGCGGGATAGTGTTTCGCAGAAATATAAACATATTTGGTGCCCCAACTTTGAGGTTAGTGAGATTGTATATGTGGGATAACGCTGTCGAGAAACTTGAGTGGATAGTGGACTGCATAATCCATTGTTACCACTTTTGAACGACTTCATCAAAATTGCGCTAAATTCAGTTTTTTTGTCAGACTTGCACATTTACACAGCCTTTAACGGAATTTGAGCCAAGAACCTCCGACACAATTACCCGGAGCTACAAACAGCTGCGCCACATATCGTTGAAATTATCAATGAAAACTAATTTAAAAAATATTTCATTTCCTAAGCTCAAATAGGTTGTACAACAACACGTCTCGATAGAACTGTAGAATGAAAACATTACAACTTATTTTTTGCTGGTGGTAGGTCTACTAGCTTTTCGCATCGTCTGCCTTGAAAGTTTACTAACTAAGTTTTCTTCAGCAATTAAGGTATCCAATATAATAAAAAACTTTTATAACTTTTTTAAGGTACTTAGGTAAGCATAATTCTGACGCAAACACCACCTCAATTTTACTACTGGTTACATAAATATCATCGGTTGATAGAAAACAAATTTAATTCATTTTTACCACTTTAGGTGTCGAATTTCCAAAAATCTTAATTTAATATCTTAAATATTTGTATAAGTATCCAAGTGAAATTAAAATCATGATCATAAGTCATATAGTCGAAGCTACAGGAGCGCTGGACTACTCCTATTGGCTAACAACGTTGTGGCCTGAAGTGGAGAATACTTCCACGGTAGTGTGGCCAATCTTCTTTAAAGAAGTCACTCATGTAAATGAGAACACATAAATGTTTAAGACCCACTGAATCACAGATATTTAGAGCCTAGATTGCTCAGTCCTGTACACGCTCTGGATACAGTCGATTATTCATTGGCTTACAACCTTACAAGCGAGTAGCACGCGATAGCTCTAGGAATTATTTTCTTATTTACTACTGGTTTGCAATAGTCAAATGCGTTTCGTGACAGCCGCCAGCTTTTCACACACGTGATTATGAAGTATACATTTTGGCGTTCAACCTGATCTGGAATGTATCTGCGAAATTGACGTACCTCTACAGACTATGCTTTGGCATGTATAGGATACAGATACTGAAGGTTAGTCTGCCACCAAATAACAGATCAAAGCGAATTTTATAGGTGCCTAATTGTATACAATGTTAGAAATATTTATTTACATTGAGTTTACAAAATGGTAAGTTCATCAGTTTAATTACAACCCGTGAGATGCTTACGCACCAGCGCATGGAACATTCGCAGAGGATTTCCGGCGGAAGTTCGCCACAACAGCATTTGAATGCGTGATGAATTGGGAGGGAAAGCGGCGAACGTGGGGAAATCATGCCGCTGTGTTTGCAAGCGAGCGAAGGGCGGAACTGTCAGAATATCTTATGAAGCTGATATACTCGGCCAAATACAGTTCATTTCGTCGATTGCGCTCGTTGATGTAAATTTGTATAAATAAATTTGATATTAGCACGCTTGCCTTTATGTTTATTAACAACGCATTTTATCCTAGATAAACTCAAATTAGCAGCTTTCTGAAAATTTCTATTTTAACTTACCTAATTTTACAGCGCAACATGTATACACACATAAACATTATTCTAATATTACAAGCATGAACCAGATATTGTAATTTCTCCTTGTAGCTTTATAAAAAATCTTCGTTAGGAAAATAACTGTACGTTATTTTATGTTCACAGTGCTAGGTTATGAACCACATTAATTATAAGTACAGACCTGAAAAATTCATGTTTTATTTTGGCCCCAAGCTAGAATTACAGTAACTGTAAATTCGTGCCACTTTTGCAATTGGACCGTGGCTTAATTGACACTTCCTGGAAGTAGCTTAGCCAATAGTACAGAAGCAACTAAATGCAGGCCCATATCACTGCATTATCGAGCAGCCAGTGAGCAGATAATGTCTGCTTGAATATACATATGTTCTTGGAGGCCAGCCTACACATCAGTGAGCTCACGAATTTTTCCCGTCTCTAGTTATAAGTTAAGCTGAATAAATTTCCATTTGTTTGCGACAGTGTAGGATTACGTAATGTGCGGTAGCATCCCATGATTACTCAATATAATCATATTCAATCAGTTACAAGTACACTCAACTCTAGCGAATCGGGCGAGAAGATCGAAGGCTGCCACACAGTATATAGCCTGAAATGTGTTCTATGTGACATAAATGTGGAGTATACATTCCCTCCCATAATTCACAGCTGCAACGCACCGAAAGAAGGTCTTTTAAGAGGGCGTGGTACTCAATTCAACGCTAAAATAATTAATCTATAACTGTAGGTTTCTTGAAGCCAATTTGCGAACGTTAAACAATAGCAACCCTAGACAATAGCTATAGCCAACGTTTTAAACAAAATTGTTTCAAGTGTTACGAACTTCTGAGGCACAATCTCTGACGCCGGAACCTCGTGCATTTAACTGCGGCGCAAGAGATCACGCGTAACGAATTAATAATCCTGCTTAAATATCCACTCATAAAGTTGGCAAATACCGTTATCTAGGTTTGCCATTGAAGTGTTTGACCCATATTGGCTTCGAAAAAAGCGTAAAAATAAATTTATATTTTCAAAGCATATTTATCATTCACTCTTAATAACAAAAAATTATATATCGTATAGGGCGGGTGCAAGAGAGTCACCCCGAGCTAAAAACTTGTAACAGGGCGCAGATAGGCATCTGCGTGCCCTGAAGGACATGAGGTGTTGCTTTCCAATGGAGGGGCGCCGAAATGAAAGGAGTCGTGGTAAATGGGAAGGTCTCCGAGAAAACCCACCAGCTAGCATCATCACCCCACATGCGAAAGTCCGGGGTTCTACCCCTCCGGGAATCGAAGCCGAATTTATTTTTCGGAGGGGGTTCTGACCACTGCACCAATCCAGCTCCTGTCATACCATAGTAAAAACACAGAATATCTAGGGATACAGATGTGAAATTGCCCGTAGAACGGCAAACTCAGTCACACACGCCAGCAAAATGGCTTCCCTGGACAGCAACATGGCGGAAACTACCGCCAACCAGCGTAAGGCGGCGGCCCTGCTAGACGTCTTCCTGGCCAGTAGAAAACCTGCCGTAACATGCAGTAGCCAAACATACACTGGACTGCTATCAACAACCTCGGGCAGCCAACAAGCTGCAAAGTTCGCCCGTATCAACTGAGCCGCCACGTCATTTCACGCCTGTATTTCTATTTAGTCCGTGGTAACAATACGAGGTACAGAGCCTTATTCAGAGAACACACAGCATTCCTCGACGGTGGGTTAGAAAAGTACATCTGGAGTAGTTCGAGAGAAGCTGCATATTTGGCCTTCGAGAAGAAGTGAAGTGAAGAGATTTTGGTGCGTGAATGTTTGTGCCAATGCGTCACTCATTTGACTGTGCCAATGAGGATAAGGTTTTGCGACACCACACGTATGTGATTGGCGGGTAGATCCCCAAGAACCTGAGAGTTAAAACTGGGCATAAAACAGAGATTCAGATGTGCATAAGGAATTAAACAATTTGGTGCAAAGATTTTTTTTTTTTAACAAAAATATGTGTCTCTAGCTACAGAAATAGGTAAATCAGTTTGCTGCGAACAGTGCAGCCAACATTAGGAGTTACAGCTTGGTGTATAGTGCAAACTGTGACCTCGACAAGCTCAATACCAGAACTAACCTTTGTCGTGTTTGTGGTCTAGTGAATCGCCATCGAACCCTTCCAGTAATGGCTTGCGTGAACCTCAGGCTATGATTCGACCCTGGGGTGCTTGTAACACTTGAGGGCAAGAACGTGTCAACAGTCATCCAGCACTTGACGCATCGGGAGAAATATTAGTAAAATTCGAGTTGGCCGTAAAATGATTTTTGTACAATTTTGTTTCAACACTAAGGTGCACATTGACAATTCTGCTTATTCATGGTTGTTGGCAGCCTGTCTTTGTTTAGACATATCTCGCGTTTAACTGCACCAACCAGAACAAGGTTACTGCAGTACCACACGTCTGTGATTCGCCAGCAGAACCCCAGGGCACACAGAAAAAACGTGTTTGTGGTGACTGCAAAATGTTTTGTCAATATGGACCTCACGAAATATTTTAGCAGTGGTTACAACATCTTTTGGTAGTCACTGCAAAACTTTATTGGGGACAGCAAAAAAAAATTTTAGTAGTCACCACAAAAAAAATTTGGTGAGGTCCATAATGACAAAACATTTTGTTGTGACTAATAAGTATTTTTTTTCAGTGCAAGTGAGAATTAAAACATCCAATCAGTAGGGCCCGCGGTAGTTTTCGCGAAAAATTTTTTGCAGCAATTTGTTCAGTGCCTCACGTGCGCACCTGCATCTCTGCTTTGTGGTCAGTGATTGGATGCCGTAACACCCAGCGTCTGGAGGTTGAACCCGCAAATCACAGACGTGTTGTGTCACAGTTACCCATATACTGATTGGCACAGTCATATGAATAATATTAATAACTCTGCACAAAAACACTCTGCCAATAATCATGAAGTTGAGCCGCAGGTGTGCACGTAAGACACTGAAAATAGAGTGGGGTAAAAATCTTTTCGCGAAAACTACCGGACCCTACCAACCGCTGACAGTGAATCAGAGCCACTGATGTGCATATAAGGCATTGGAAATTAATTCTGTCAAAAATGTTTTCGCCACAATCTAGTCGTAGTTCCAAATACTAAATATATGTAGTAAAATAATCTTTTAAACTTCCATTAATAAGGTTTCTCAATTAAACAAAGCATAAGGTTACCTTGACAATTACTATTAAACACGAAGACATTACTATTAAACACGAAGACATTATTATTAAACACGAAGACATTACTTGTGGTGTTTAAGCTAATCAGATTTCGTACTGTATACTGGATTGTTTACGAGTAGTTACCGCATATACCTACAATACCGTCGATTTCTTAAATTATTTAAAGTTAAATACGACATGTAAATATGGGTGTCTACAACAACAATTTGCTGAAATCAAAGTCAGCACTCTGCTCAAGTGTGAAGAAATACGCGGAAACATTACTAAGAGTGGGATGTTAAATTGAAATATTTAATTTTGAAGCTCGAGGGTGTAACCAATTAATTCTAACAAAGTTACTTCTGATTTACTAGTGTTATTCGGTTTCTAACAACTTCCAAGTATTTAGTTTTGCCATGACGGCAATGGTAGTAAGACATGCAATAATTGAATGACCGAGCAAAATGATAAAGCATTAGTGAAGCACTACCTTCGTAATTTGGAAGAACTTGGGCTCAAATTCCAGTCCTACCACCCTGACTTCCGTTTTCCATTGTTTCGTGATATTACTTCTGGTCAGCGGTCCCCATCTTTTATTTTCACCAATCAGCGGCGTAGCGTTGAGTGCTCTAAGGTGTATGGCGCTAAGCAATGACTATACACAACATGAATCCAACGTCTAATACTTAACGGACGTGTGTGTGTGTGTTCGTACCCGCCTTAACCCAGTACAGGTAGTTCAGGATAAAGTGAACACTTTTGAAGCAATAGTTACTTTTCCTTTCCAGATAATTTATAGTTTTCTACCGCTTTTTAATGTAAATAAGGCAACCTAAGCGACATTTGAAGTGTATAGATTGTATTGTACTAAACTCAAAGTTTAACGCCTAAGTTCACAATAAATAATTTTTTTAAACCGTCATCCTAAACAAAAATGTCATCAAAAGTGCTCATTTTATCGCGAATGACCTATAAGCGAGCAGCGAGTAAAGGAGACATAAGCAGTTTATGCACGCGGCGTGCGGCGGCAGTAATGCATCTTATTACGCGAACGCATGCGAGGTTTCCGTGGAAGCAAGAGGGGTCAAAAAGTAAGGGAAGGGCTGGTTGGTGGTAGGGAGCAGTCTGGGATGACGAGGAAAACAAGCCAATTACAATGATCATGGGACCGTGAGCTTGGACAAAAATTAATATTTGCCGCCGTGGGCAGAAACCACCATGCTCGCATATATCATGTCATTTGTAAGGACATGGATTTAACTGCGGGGGAAAAATAAAATTTTTCGCTAGGCTTCAATAGATGGTTACATTAAGGGCACCGCCTGCGATGTTAAAATGCGTTGCAGGGTGTTCGTAAGTACGTTTTCGACTACTAAACTAGTTCTCATGTGCCCATTATGTGAACGCACGAAAAAAAAAAAAACACTTCAAACGACGACGGAAATGTAGTATCAAAACATCATGTTGATTAGGAATATCATTTCGGAGCCCATCAAACTGGAGGAAAAAAATAGCTTTTCCAACCTTTTACATCTGTAAATCTACTAACGGAATTCGTGTGGAACTACTATAGCAACATGCGTTGGATTCTACTTGCAACTTTCTACCAATAGAAAGATAGGGTCCCCACTGAATATGTCAGGCGAGTGATCTACGATACCACTGCATGTCGTTTCAGTGTCGGTAGAGGCGATACCACACCAGATGAGCGGGTCTACGCCGTCCTTGGCGCCGTGCCTCGTTCATCAGCCTGCAGGATGGCTTGAAAGAATACATACGTGCTCAAGCAAACATAATCTGCTCACTGGCTGCTCGTTGACACGGTGATACAGCAGTACTGAGCCTACATTTAGTGGCTTCTTTGTGATTGGCTTAATGGTTGCCATGCCAGGAGGTATCGGCGAGAAGTGTGCGGCAGCGGCAGTGCCAGAGAGGGGTTGCGACGACGGTATACGCATATTGTTATGTATAACAAGATCCTCGCCTCGAGGACGGGCTAGTGACGACAGTACAGTCAGGTCAGCAGTTACACAAGACAAGGGACTCAGCGATTCTCCCCACCTGCACTGAAGTATAGCAATATAATAAAAAGTATCGAGGAAATCGGGGTCTGTCTCCTTCAAGCCTTCAAGCCTTCAAGCCTTCCAGCCGTCACCACCAGGATGGTCCTGGGTCGAGACCCACGACGTGCCGCCGTCCGTCGATAGCCGACACATTCATCATCAGCCTCCGGCACATAATTTGCCGGTGAGGTCTAAGGTGTTCGAAGGGTCACCCATCATATAGTAGAACATAAACTTAATTATCTAAACATCCGCTCCTCTCCTATCAAAATTATGTAGTACAACCGTGTAGTAATCCACAATGTAAACTACGTAGAGTTAAGCCACCGTATTTAGATAACGTATTTCATTGAACCAGTAACCCTTACCGAAAGCATTATCCACTAACTAGTTTCAATACAAGTGCATACCTCTAGCTTCAGCCACAAAACCACTTTAAAACTCTTGCATAAAACATATTTAAGTAATTGTTGTATAACATTTGGCAAAGGCACCTTCCGTTCCTCACCTCTCATTGCCAAGTCAATAACAATACGTGTGACGCACGTGAGTGTTAGACAAGTGTTGAGGGGGTAAAATCGATTATTGGTTTCACAAAGGTTAATTCTACTACAGGTTAGAAAGATCAATGTTAAAAGTTTGTCACAGGGAAAATTACTGCCGCTTGAGCGCTGGTATCGGAAAGGTGTGTAAAATGACCAATCACAGAGCTTTCCTGAATTTTAAGTTACATTAAGTTAATAATTTAAACGCGAAATTGGTTTTTTTATATTTTGAATTAAGTTAAATGGTTTCTGTCATTTCCAAGCCAATTTAAACTTTCTACTACGTCTTCGTATTTAACTGGTCCCTTAGTGATAGCAGCGAAACTTGCGGCAGAAATTTTCCCTGTGCCAAACTCTCCCATAAGAGAGCACAATTTCTTTCCAACTTGTAGTAAAATTAAACTTTGTTCAACTCGTAAGTTCTATAGCGAAACATTAAAAATGTTATGTGATTGACGCAACATCAAAATAGATAAATATTTGTGATAAGGACGGACATAAGTTCAGCTTGTCGTGTAGTACAGAAATATCATTTAAATAAAATTTAAGTTGAAATGATTGCTAGAGGAAATGGTTTATGGCTGGAAAATTTAACTTTCCATCACTCTTTTTTTCACGTTTACCCGGGCCACTAACAAGTCTGTTACGCCGATACTGACGGTTTGTTATTCGTCTGCAATAATCATTTGAACAGAATTATTGAGCTTTGTAAATACATTAAGGAACTTATTTAACAAATTTGTTTCTCTTTATCTAGTCCTCCACATCGATCAAGTCTGGCCAAGGCAAGGATGAAAGCTTGTATATGTTGTTCTCTTTAAGTTCAGCACCGGCCAGTACTTGTAACAATAAAAAAGAATTTATTGTGAATAAAATTTTTAGAGTTATAAAACGTTTACTCTAGTTTTTAGTTGCATGGAAGTTTTCGTATTAAAAATAATAAGGATAGAGATATAATGGCTCAGAGAAAGTTGTTAACATTTCTCAGTTTATTCTGAACGGCCTATATATAACGTAAAGCAATCACGATGACTGTAAATAGACGGCTGGTACAACGGTTCATGGCAGGACTAAGACTGAAGAGCACGTGCCATTAAGGGTACAAAATCGTAACTGAATATATATTTTTTTAATATAAAATATGTGTATGTTATTAAATTTTAAATACATAATTTTTCCCTAACATAAACGAAAATCCAATGGATTTTTATACATGCCTTAGTGTAACTCATGACACTTTTCTTCAGTGTAAATTATTTCATCTCGTTTAAGTCAGTTGATTTTCCTTTCTAGCGTTAAACCGGTTTACGCAGATTTTGACTCCGATACGCCATATATACAACTATGAAAGCTAAAAAAATTTATTTGCAGTAAAAAATTCTCATAATGTATGTCTAAAAAACAAACCGTGTCTCGCACAAATATAAGCATTAAAACAATTACATTTTCAGGTGAACTCCACCTCCCTCCCCCCTCCTTCCCAAAACAAATCCAGCTATCATTGCTCTTCTCTTGCAAGGTCAGTGTGGATGTCGTAGAATAAAGTTATAAATAATCATTTATGGGGAAGCTTCGACGACCTCTTGCACTTCCATCTCACCTCCCGAGGGGGACCGGTGTGGTTATTGGGGGAGGGGGGAGGGTTTAGACGAGAATACTCAGTCTGGGAACGCTCTCACGCCTATCAGCAGCCGAGGTGATGGATGCAGAGTCCATTATCACAGCCGTAGCCTGTTCCGGCGCGCCCTTATCTACGGCAACGCACGACTCCCTAATGGAACTTGCCCTCCACCCATCTTTAAAAAAAATTTCTCTGGACTACTTTATTTCTCGCCAGCACCCCCGTAGCTGTCATCGTGCCTGAGGCATACTACCGCAGGGACAAGCCTCTCTCTACGCAGCCAGCTTACGATATGTTACAAGAAATTGTGACAGTAAAAAAATTACTAATTATAAAATTTACGATCCTCTGTGCACTCTAAAAATATTTGTATTTTAACGAATAAACTGTTCCGATATTCAGTTGCCAAAGAAATTCCTTGTATAAGTACGAAATCACTCATTTAATGAGGGGTCGTGGTGGGCGAATAGTCAGACTGTTCGCCTCGTACCAAAGCGATCAGGGTTCAATTCCCGGCGGGGTAGGTCCCCGGATTTTCACATGTAGGAATCGTGCCGGATGACGCCGCTAATCCGTGAGTTTTCTCCCGGATCTCCCGTTTCCCCTGCCCGCTCATTCCAGCGCTGCTCCATACTCACCTCGTGTCACCCCTCACCAGCGCTAAAGACCTCGATGTTGAACGTTGACCAAAATCTCTCACTCACTCATTTAATACAAAAATACTCTAGGCCTACATTGTTTGTAGATTCAAAATGTCTAGTATTTGTATTTGCAAAGATGACTATTTCAATTACAGTAATATACTTCAGCATTATCCTTAAAATTTATTTATGGAAAAACGTTTGAAAACTGGATTTTCACGTACGGAAATGATAAAAAAAAAGAGCAGTGGATATATCAAGTTTCGAACCAGCGCTCTTGCGCAAGTTAGTCGTGCACTTTTGAACTAGTCTACCATAATTCACATGTTTAAGCTCTGTATTAACCTTTTACAACCGTACATTGCACTCATTTAACTTTACCGTAATCTTAGTTGATTTGCAAATTTTCTTAAGAGGGCGTGGTACATAATTCAACGCTAAAAGAAATTAATCTGTAACTGTAGGTTTCTTGAAGCCAGTTTGTGAAAGTTAAACAATAGCAATCCTAGACAATTGTTTTAGCCAAAGTTTTAAACAAAATTATTTCCAGTGTTACCAACTCCTGAGGCACAATCTCTGACGCCGGAACCTCCTGCATTTAACTGCAGCGCAAGAGATCAAGCGTAACGAATTAGTAATTCTGGATATATATTTACTCATAAAGTTGGCAAATGCCATTATCTAGGATTGTCATTGAGTATTTTATCCATATTGGCTTCCAAAAAAGCGTAGAAATTAATTGATGTTTTCAGCGTTTGTTTATCTACCACGCACTCTTAAGAGCCCTACATAGCAGGCGCTATATACCGCGTCTGAGGTAGGGAAACAGGCTGGTGATAAGAGCTACATTGGCTTGTGCGTCAGCAACCGTATGACCTTTATGCGCGTGGCGCGAAAACGGCGTTTGCAGTGTTATTGTATAGGCGGTTTTGGGTAAACTGAGAACTCAAAAAAGCCCTGCTAAATTTCTAATTCCAACCGATCTGTATCTTTCCGCGCATAACGGATAACGACGGGAAATGTCTAACCTCTTTGGACACGTCATTAAATGTTTGTGAATGTAAGGTAAATTGTGCTGCCGGTATAAACCAACGAGCTATATAGTTAACATAGAGGGGCGGAAACGCTTCCAAAGTGAAGCCCAATTGAACGGCTGTTTTGACCCCAGAAAACATGGCGAACAGCAGTGTGGCCAACAGTATGTTAAAAATCCGTCATTATGTTCGCATAAAATCCGTTACTTTATAGCTCCACTATATTCCCGCTAAACACAGGAAAAAATGCCAATAATTATTGTAATATATTATACTGTAATAACGTTTAAATTAGCATAATCACTCTCGTATTTTGACCGGATATAAGAGTCCGCCATTTTATCTGGAGTCAAAATACCACGTTCAATTGGGCTTCACCTCAGAGCCTTGGAGATTGGTGTTTCCGCCCCTCTATGTTTACTATATAGCTCGTTGGTATAAACCCACATGGTGTGATTAAAAAAAGTTAAATTAATAATATGAAAAATTCATTTCATTTCGGCAGTGTTGTATTTAAACGGGAAATTACACGGAGCTATATTCAGTAATTCGCTACCAACCATACAAGCAATAAGGTAACCCTAGTAATTTTTTACTTATATGCAATAACAGCTAGTGATTTTTTTCAAAGGTTACATCTGTAGTGCTCACTTTAACCCGAATGACCTATAGTTGGCTTATTCCTATGAGACTTTAAGCAGCGACCCTACTATTTTACTTACGTTAAGTGCGGTGTAAAGTTCAGCGCGTGCTTCTATAGTTTTGTTTCACGATTTCGGTTGGTATTTCTTTACGTGGCAGCATGTTTTAGACATCTCTGTCACTTGTGGCAGGTTCTGCACTCCTGCACCTGATCCCTAAGGCTTAACAGGAGACAACGTACAGATCTTAATACCGGGGGGATGCCACCCACCCCAGGCCAGCCATTGATTACCAGAACACACCCATTAGAACTGGTGAAGATAGGGTAGTTGAATACCACTATCAGAGGGAGATACGCTCCTTCCAATCGCGGTGGTGGGTAGTAGAAACCCACTCACCTAGCAACAGAATACCTTCAGGTTTGCTGGAGGCATCTACCTTGCTGAGGGCGAGGCTATCCTCTACGAAACCGCTTCGTGGGCGAGTCCAGTAAAACTGACCAGACCATGACCCAGGGCGAACCCCAAGTGTCTGAAAAATCCGTTTCTACCCATTTTGAGGAGCACTGAAACCACATATCTAAGCACAATATCTAGAAAACAAAAACCTAGAAGCCTAGTTTTAAATGTGTTTTCTTTTCGAAGTTACAGATATTTTATAGACATGTTTAGAAGTATTAAAAAAAAACTTTTTCTGACACGCTGTAACAGAGTTGATACACCAGATTTATAGGGCTCTTAAGTGTTATTCCAAATACATTATTTATACGTCTACCTATAAACAAATGATTTAACACATAAAAACATTTTACAAAACATTTAAACTATGTGATTCACAGTAATATTTACAACAATTTAATGTTATATTTATAACTTACATTTGAAAATAAATATTCACGAAGTTAATAATTCATTCAACAATGCAATGTATTGTATTCAAAATATTCCAGAACACGATCAAAATGACGTTACAACTTAAAACCTACAAATAATTGACTGACGAAGGCATACTGTGGGCGCATTGTTGCCAGCCAGCTCACCTCTTGCACTGTTGCCAACTTCCACGTTACGGCGGTCAGCGATCGAGCCTGTTGGGGTCGCGCTTGATTTTCACATTGTATGGAATCATAGCGGGTTTCCTCAGGACAGTCACGTTTCTCATGTCCACGCTGCTTCATCCTTACCCTTAACATTCTCAAATATTTCTCATTAGTGCTAAGTACTGCACTGCTTTGCGCTTAGAGGCGATACGGCATATGGTAAGTGAACAGGAGTCGGCCTTAGAGCCCATGTGCTCCTAGGCTAGGGTCGCACTACTTGTGGTACGATTGCAGAACATTTTAAGCGGTGACACCATTACATTAACAAGAACTGATTTCTAAATCCTTGAACTTACCCGTTATTTCTTGGTAACTTCTGTTTCTGTGGATACATCAACATTATTGGCTTGCTAGGGCATCGATAAAAAAGCTCTTACCAAATAATTGTACTCCGTTTCATATAAGTTTGGTAAATCTTGACAACTACTTATGGGCAAGAATTTTTTATATTTTGTGATTTGTATAACGTAATACAAGATATGTTTAGTTCTAAAATAAACTGGAAATGTCAATTTCTCCATTCCTACTGCAAAGTTCGTCTTGCGTTGTGCCATAAATAATAAAATACTAAAAATTATTGCCCATAAGTAGCTGTCAAATTTTACCAAACTTACATGAAATGGAGTATAATTATTTGGTAAAAGCGATTAAGTTGCCACAACAAAAGTTTGTTTAAGTATGATCCACAGCAAAGTAACTTTGCCGCAAGGGTATTTAACTTGCGGTAAAGAAATATTGCCTTACAGCAAAGCAAATGTGGGAAATTTACGGCATGTGTCACATTTTGTTTTTTTCAAAAGTACTTCATTTAAACTAATACAATTTCCTTTGTCGCAAAGGTAATAATTTATTTTCAATTTAAAACTAGTGTTAAAAATTTCACAATTGTCTTGACCACAAAGATTTCAAATAAATTATCTTAACAATAACACAATTACAGCTGTCATAACTCGATCCTTTAAACAAAAATTTTCATTGCAACAAAGTAACTTTGCTGGGGCTCATATTAAAATAAACATTTTGCTGTGGCAACGAAAGTTGTTTTAACTGTGAAACTGTTTCTTAAAAGCGATTAAGTCTGTCATGTCAACGTGAAAAAGTATAACACAGATTTACTAGAAAATCCATTAATCCAACCTCAGAAAGACCAAGCCCCTTTAAATAACAAATTTGAGCGAATATTATTATCTGTGACGCTACCTTTGTATTGTGAATTTTTTGTAAGGAAATACACACAAAATTAATACAAGTTTTTTTTTTAATTATTCGCTTACTTAAGATCGGAAAATCTTAACTTAAAAAGTAAGTAGTCTACATATAATACTGCGTGCACCGAGATTGTACATAACTGAGCAAACACCAATTTAACGTGTAACCGCTCACCACAAGCCACTGAAAGGCAATGAGATGTTCGACGGACGTGTTATATTCGACATACTGCCTTCCCTGTTTCCGTGCCTCAAAAGGGAATGAGTGAGTGAGAGATTTTGGTCAGCGCTTAACATCGAGGTTCTTAGTGCTGGGGGGGGGGGGTGACATGACGTGAGTTTGGAGCAACGCCGAAATGAATGGGCGGGGCAAACGGGAGATCCCCGAGAAAACCCGCCGACCAGCGGCATCGTCCGGCAGGTTTCCCACATGCGAAAATCCGGACCCGGATCGCCTTGGTGGGAGGTGAGAGGTCTGACCCATCGGCCACCGCGGTCCCTTGCCTCAAAAGTAAAACAAAAGCTAGAGTTCACTCACTCTTAAGGTATATCATGATATATGATCGGTGGTACTCTACTGTGGAACTCTTAGTTATTGGTCGGAAGCGGCGTACACAATGTATTGTCGACCAGTAACAGATGCCGAACGAGCCTACAGTTGTTTGGAGTCTCATCTGCTGTTAGAAAATAACGTGAATTTTGCACGACACTAGTTTAACCTGCACAGTTTCGATGTTTTTTCTGTACTCGAATTATACACCGTCGTAAACCATATGTTTCCTGGAAGCGGCGTAACGTGAAATATTCCAAGGAGGTTGGTAGTAAGCAATGACTAGAGATGATGATATATCGGCATCGCGAAGATGTTTTGTGCCAACATACCCTTGAAAACACTGTAGTTTCTCGCCACATGTAAGACTGGGCAATACCACAGCCATCTTCAGTAGAAGGCCGCGGCCTTAGATCTGGCAACGCTGGTAGGAAGGGTCATTTTAAAACTTCTTTTGTCTCGCCAAAGGCAGTGGCTTCCTCTGATTCGCCGTTATGTAGGACAGAGTAACGAATCAGGTACAGCCATTGCCTTTGGAGAGCTAAGATAAGCGTTAAAATTACCCTTCCTGGCAGGGTTGCCAGATATAAGGCTGCGGCCTTCTACTAAAGATGGCTATGGTAATACATAAAGACCGGAAAAATTCGCGGGTTCACTGGCATGTAGGCTAGCTTCCAAGAATATATGTGAAATCGAGCAGACAGCAGCTGTTTATTAGCTTCTCGCTGACACAGTGAAATGGGCCTGTATACTGCGACAGTTTTATTATTGGCTTAGCTATTCCCAGGAAGTGTCAAGTAAGTCAGCGACTAATTGGGAACGTGATACAGACCTATAGCGGATGGAACACTAGCTTGTGCCTAACAGAAAGCGAGAATTTTTCAGGTCTCTAGTAATACACTTGTCTGACTTGGTAGTTGTCTACAGAACAAACACAGGCATCAAATATTACAATAGCTGGATTCTTATTGGCTCAGTCAAGTAGGGTGGCAGCGACACGTACATGCGAAAGCCATAAATCTTCTGGTAAGCTGAACGTACGTTGAAATTCAGCAAATATTCAAGTTTTCCCGCGATGAACCATCGTCTCAAGAAATGGCTACATACATGTACAATTATGAGTTGTGCGTGGAACAGTAGACTAATAAGGGCAGGTACACTCTTCTGCAAGAAGCGTACAAGCAGAAAGTAATTAATTCTCCAGTAATACACCTCGGACTACACAACACACCTGACACGCTAACAAAGCACACTTAGCCCGAGTTAACACCGCACGCCTTGAAACGCAACCACGCTTTAGTTGGTTTACATTTATTGAGAAAGGTTTTACATTATTCACGAAACGTATCAAATGATAAGTGATATGCAGTGCCAGTGGCGGCTCGAGTGTTGCTGGCAGGGAGGGCACGAGTTGCCGAGAACTGCATACTTATGAACATTTGGGGAGGGCACAATACAATTTTGTGAATACAGTTATGTTAAAGCTACACCTACCTGTAATCAGAATTTGTGAATTTTAAAAGGGGAAAGATGACTATCCTGGGAATATTATAAAGAATACCAACCACATCTTCAAGCGGGGGGTAAATTCTTGATTTCAAGGTCAAAAATTGTGCTATTTTTTAGCAGTTTTCATAGCTAAACACTGAATATTCTACTGGTAACATTATCACTAATTATTAAATATTAAATTAATTGTAATTTTAAGACCTTGGTTAATTTTTTTGGAAAAGGGGGGGGGGGAGAAGGGACCCGTGTCCGAGAGTCCCCCCCCCCCCCTTAGTTGCGCCTGTGACTCGTGTGAACGCACCGCCGTATAGCTACCAATGATCACAAAATATGTAGGCCCCTAAACGCTACTTATTGTGTTGTGACCAATCAGTAATACGCGGCACCTACATACCCTGCGTGTCAGTGGCTGTAGCGTCAACTAGCGCACAACTATATATACAGTTCTCTGCAACTTGTGTCCTACCTGCCAACAACCTACCAGCCGCCACTTTGTAGTGCCATGAACTTTTCGCGAAAATAATGTTGCCCCAGTTTGTTTCAATGCCTTACGTGTACATCTGCAGTTATGTTTCGTGGCTATTGTCAGAGTGTATTTGTGCTGAGTCGTATTTCATTTGGCTGTGACAATCAGAGCAGGGTTAACTGCGATACCATACGCTTGTGATTTGCGGTTACAACCCAGAAGACGATGGGAGTCGAAACGTCCAATTATTTAACACGATGCATAGCTGCAGATGTGCACGTAATACACTGAAACAAAGTGGGGCAAACATCTTTTCGCGAACAGTTCGTGGTCCTAGTGATATGCTTTCACGAATTTGTTAACCTAACTTTGCGAATCGTATTTTGAAGTGTGTGCATGCAGATGGTAGACGTAACCGCTCTAGTTTCCAGAAAAGAATTTCTTCATTGATTAAATACATTGCTCACAAATTTTATCTCTCATAGTTTTCCCATAGCGGCATGTGAAAGTCAAAATTTGCAAGTTACGGGAACATAGAAAAAAACAAAAACCAATTTACTTAGTAGAATTAAATAATTTACACTGAAACTGGATATTATGGGCCATATGCTAAACTATTTAAAGCACACAACACAGTCCTTTTGTCTTTTTTTAAATTTACATAAATTAAGTAAGTGTCATAATTAAAAAAAATAGTACCAAGGAATTTCATTGCGTGTATTTAAATATTTTAGTATATGGCCCATACTACCTAATTTCAGTGAAAATGATTTCGTTCAAGTTAGTTGGTTTTCGTTTATCCTAGGTTCCCGTAACTTGAAAATTTTGACTTTATCATGTCGCTATGGGAAGACTATGAGAGATAAAAATTTTTTTTCACGTGGAGAATATAGTCACAAGTAACGTATACAAAACGAACACTCTCTCGTACAAATGTAAAATGATGCATTTTTACCATCTGAACGCCCTTTGGTTCCGTAATACTTCTTTGAACTTTGCCGAACAGCAGACTATAGTTAATGCTAAAGATATAATTTTTTACTCCACGTGGTAGAGGAAAGTGCGTGACATCTAACAGTTTTCACTCTCGATCAAGCCGGGGTGAACCCTACCTTATATAAAGAGTTGAAAGAACTTAGTTTGTTAAAATTATAAAAAAAATAGAAAACTAGTACGAAATGTTTGAAAACAGATGTGGGAAGAACAGTCACGAACAACGAATAAACAGTAGGATGAGAGGTTAATGTGGGCTGATCGGCCATAACAACACAAAAAACTAGGATGAATATTTTATAATAAATTTCATAGTGCAGAATCCCTGCAACCGGCCTATTATAACACCGTCTAATTAAATAACTTTTCACTTCTTCCCGTAAGTAAAAATAAAATTTTTAAATTTATTGAAAAATACTGCGTATATGAGAAAGGTAGGCCCTACTATAACACTTTCGTGTTTAATGCTGGTATTTCTTGGGCATTTTTAAACTTTATAAATAACTTATAGGTAGAGATAAAGAAATTTCGCGAATTCAATGACCTGCATGTTGGAATCAAATATCCTATGCATAATCAAGCCCTGCATTTTCGTTCATTGTCTGTTGTTCCACTGAGTAGCAGCTAGTGGACAAATAGTTGGGACTTGAGTATGGACAAGATATCTGATTCTAACATTCAGGTCATTGAATTCGAGAAATTTCTCCATCTCTACCGAATTCAGATTCACTCGTTCACAGTGGAGAAGGAGACAAAAAAAATTCTCGGACAACATTAATGAGCCCAGTGAAGTAAAATAAAAGCGTGTGTATTGTCACGATATTTTCCCCCTACTTTTGTGTTGATGATTAGAGATCGTAAATTTTTGCAAAAAAAAAAAAAGGGGGGGGTTTGGTACCTAGTGATGAATATGTTCTTCCTTTGAAAACGACCAATAAGCCGCGGGCATTATCGCATTAAAATGAAAGCGCAGTTCCAATCGCCGCGGCGGTAAAGTTTTGAGCCAAGTTTTGCATGCCCCCCCCCCTCGCCCTAATTTTGAGTCACGCTAAGCCTGTGCCCGTTAGGACCTACAATTTCTCGTCCACCACGTCCACCCCCAAAGCTCATCAAATATGGGTGCCCTTGAAATAACGTGTGCAAACGGAAGAAAAAAAAAACGTGCAGGTAAGCTGTGACGGCGATCCACAGCTCGCGAAGGATCACTTCGCCCCGGGGCATCAGCGCGGGTTGCCCGACTTCCGCCGCCAACACTCGAGTCCCCCCGCCCCTCTCCGCAGATCTTCACCCACGCACACGTGATCGTTAATCAGGCATGACGCTCCCCCTGCCACAGTCGACTAATAACCGGCCACTTACCGTGTCATTCTGCGCGGCATATGGCCGCCCAGACCGCCATTAATAATAAACAAAACACTGCCACCCCGACAAGTAGGCCCCGGTGTCCCCCCTCCTTCCCCTGATATTCACTTCCCCTCCCAAGAACTCTCTCCACACTTACATCTGCCCGTACACGCACACACACACAGCACCTGTTCCAACTCTATCGTAAAACACATAACAATCTACGAAACGCGATAAGGAGATTGCCGTTTCATTAAATGCGGAACAAGATATTGTGTCTCGAGGGACGTACTTTTTTTTTCTTATTCCTTTTTTAATGTATCCTTCCGCCCGGGACTGCCGCCTGGAAATCGTAAGCACTTGGTGAGGGAAGTGGAGCGATGGATAACGATCGACGGTATACCAGGTGTCCTCGACATGCGTATGCAAAGCCGTTGTACTGCAGGATTTTTGTACTTTTTATTAGTGTAATCAAGCATCTGCAGTAAAATGGTTCGTGTGTGTGTGTTGAAGGATTGTTCCTTTCCCTTCCAGTCAGGCCTCCTAGAAAATGGGACTGAAGAAAGTGCAGGTTTACGACTCTGAAACGGCACAAAAATTTTGCATCACATTTATTACGTGCATGAACTTTTTACTGACGCGAGAGACCAATTATTTCACTCAGACGGTCTACACACATGTGCAAAGATCCTGTTACAACAACCACGCTCTTCACATTTAAACACTTTTTTACGCTGTTTCCACGTATTAGAAGTTGACGATCTCACAGAGGAAACACATACGT
This sequence comes from Medauroidea extradentata, assembly GCA_003012365.1. Classification (NCBI taxonomy): domain Eukaryota; kingdom Metazoa; phylum Arthropoda; class Insecta; order Phasmatodea; family Phasmatidae; genus Medauroidea; species Medauroidea extradentata. The sequence goes on from PNEQ01042173.1 coordinate 34,287, forward strand.
AGTTCTGTACTCGGAGAGGTGACATTTAATTTTTTTCTCCCAGGCCGGGAATCGAATCCTGGACCCTTGGACCACAGAATAGAATCTCTAACCACTGACCTATAGTTCTGCAAAAAAATAATGTGCTCGACCTCGCAAGAATCTTCAGAAGCGCGTGAGTATCACAACATAAAATATAAAGATTTTGGGAAGTCAATGTAGTGAAGTGAAGAGATCTTGATCTGCCCTTGACATCTAGGTGTTTTGCGCTGGTGAGGGGTGACATGACATAAGTACGGAGTAGCGCCGGAATGAAGGAGCGTGGAAAACGGGAGATTCCCCAGGAAATCCACAAACCAGCGGCATCGTCCAGCACAATCCCCCATGCGAAAATCCGGGGACCGAACACCCTCCCCTTTTCAATGGGAAACGAACCCAGATCGCCTCGATGGGAAGCGAATGTTCTAGATACTGGGCTAACCGCGGCCCTCAGTTCAATAATTATAAAGAATAAAATTCAGTCTTAAAAGAAGAGACTTATTTTTGCTGCCTTTACGAACGAACGTTTAGACAGCAATGCACTTCTGACGAACTTTTATTGTGCGTGAGATTTTCGTATTAATGATTATCACACAAAAGATGCGGTAGTGAATTGAACAATTCTAGCCAAATATTTCCTTATAAATGTTATGTTAGCTAGAATTCAATTTTTGGGCTTTGTTTTTATCAACTAAAAAAAAAATCGATTTTTAGGTTTCAAGATGCCAATTAATTTCACGTTCGAGGCTCAGAAGCGACAGAGCCATAAATATGACCTTGAAGCGTCGTTACAACTGGCCAAGCGCAGAACTATCGTGCAGGATTCCTGCCGATTCATGTTTACTACGGGACTTCAAACTGTGAATATACAATTTTACAGGTGTTAGGTCTGCAGAAAAGTTCAGTGCACGTTTCTGTTTAAGTTCCACATACTTCGAGTTTGGTACATTTTGAAATACAGTTGTCTGAAAGGTGAGTTCTTAGCTATGTTGGAGAAATGAGGAATAGTGTTTCTATAATGAACATGGCGTCTTTGATATTCCGTTCTTGACTGAAGTGTGTTTACTTTTCTTGCATTGTCACAATACGCACATGTGGCATATTTTTCTTAATAAAAAAATCTTCTACGCTCTTAGATATTTATAGAATACTAATTAAAATTTACGTTTTTGATATTAATAATACAATTTACAAAGATTCTCATTTGACAAAATTCATCCAGAAACTTCACGTATAAATTTTATGTTTGAACGAGCTATCTTTAGATTTAGCCCATGGCTAATAAATAAATTAATCATGTTTAACGTTGTCGTCCCATTTAAACTGCGGGGCTGCAATCTTCGCAGGGAAAAGCCCTAAACAATACAATTTTATTAATCACACAACTTAAGGGCGCGGTCTACCGCAATTTTCATCACCATTAGTTTATTTTTTATTTGTACCAGACATTTTTTTACTTATTTTAGACACAAAATGTGAGTAAATTTGGCTCTTATGGAATTTTTTTATCTGTCATAGTTTTCGCGTAATGGCTTGTTAAAGTCATATTTTGCATGTTTCCGTTTTAACGACTACACTAAAACCAACTGATATACCAAACTAAAAAAAATCACAGTGGATAAAGATATTACAGGCTACAATGACATGCTCATAAAATTAAAGAAAAAAAAATTATTTGTATTTAAAAAAAATATATTGAATTTTTTAAATTTAAATTTTGATTTTCAGAATTTTTTAAAAATATTAAATAATTTCTATTATTTATTTTCATGAGCATGCCATTGTAGCCTGCAATGTCTTTATCCACTGTGATTTTTTTTAGTTTGGTTTATCAGTTGGTTTTAGTGTAGTCGTTAAAACGGAAACATGCAAAATATGACTTTAACAAGCCATTACGCGAAAACTATGAGAGGTAAAATAATTTATAAGATCCAAATTTAGTCACATTTTGTGTCTAAAATAAGAAAAAAAAAATATCTGGTTCAAATAAAAAATAAAACAACCGGTGATGAAAATTGCGGTAGACCGCGCCCTTATTAAAATTTATAAGTAACGTATTTTCACGTGTTCAGACAAAATTGTAAATGTTTTCAAAATGAGTTTTTGTAAGTTAAACAGGCACCACGAGCTGCAATAGAAACATTTTTTTCTACCGTCCGGAATTTAAAATCAAGTACACTCACAATTAAACTGGTACATCAGAAACTCAGTATCTGATTGGCTAAAATCAGCTAAACAAAATTTATTTTTTGGCCAGAAAAAACTGCCGTTTTAAAAAATTAACGTTAAATGTTTCACGAATCCGGGTATAATACATTGAATTCACTAGCTGTAAAAATATGTAGGCTATTCAACAGCTAGAAATAGATTAGTTAACATAATTTTACGACACAATTGAAGACTGGTTCTATAATGTTTATGAAATTATGTGATTACAAGACCACAGAATAAATAATGCGATTTATTCTGCGACAAGACTGTATGCAAAGAGAAACTAAACTAAATATTGCTGATATTGCGTGTACTAAAGGCTCTGCTACAATTGATTTAGCACAGAAAACAGCACACGCACAGAAAGTTGAATCCCAGCATTTTGGGTGGCACACGATATAATTACAAATAGCTAGAGCCACGATTTTATGGCGAAAAGAATTTTGCAACATTTGGTTTCGATGCGTCATGTGCACACCTGCAGCTCTGCTACATCGTCTGTGGTTGGATGATTTTACTCTCACTTGCCTTGGTAAATTATAGACGTACAGACTCACAATAATCTTATTCTGATTGGTGCAGTCAAATGAGAAACGTGTCTGAACAAAGACACGCTGCCAATAAAATTGAAACAGAACTGCTGATGTGCACGTGAGTTACTGAAACAAAGTGGGGCAAAATTCTTTTCGCGACAAAATCGTGGCTCTACAAATAGCACACGCACGGCAAAATAGCACAGGATCGGCGCACAGAAAGTTGAGCTAAATCCTAAAAATTCTGTGCGTATGCGCCGTGCGCAGCCAATCAGAACATGGATACCACCGGGTTCAAAAGTAAATAAACACGGGTGAAAATGGAAACTAATTTGACTAACATTTGTAAAAATTCGCGCCGAAGTTAGTAAATTGATTTATTCGAAATGAAATTGTTTTCAAGGTTTATAACAGTTACTGCAATTTTTTTTAGAAAATATGTTCACTAGTTTTTGTACTATAAAATAAACAAAGCAGTAATTTACGAAAGGCAGTAACAATAAAAATGTTCAGAATCAGTGATACCAACACACACGTGTGTTATTTACCATAGTAGCTTGTTTTTGTTTTAACAACGACGTCCGCTGTTTCTGTGCGTGTGCTGTTTCAATTGCAGTTTGCAGCTCTGTGCTGTGCGAGTGTTCTGTGTCTGTGCATGTACTGTTTTCTGTGCTAAATCAATTGTAGCCGAGCCTTACCAAAACGTGCCCAAGGCGGGAATATATAGAAATTCCCGAAACATTGAATTTTTTTCATTGAATGGAACTTGTGTTGACTTCTGTATTTTGTTTGTTGTTCACTGTCCACTGGTGTTTTTGGTCTAATTCTATCTTTTTTCATATTGGGAATTTGGACTATGTCCGTCTTTTGTGTCAGGATGTTGTCGAATTATATCTTACTGTTAAATAGTATAAAGACTCATCTTTCTCTGGGATTGTATTATCTGGTTTTTTTTTTTTTTTTTTTTTACTTTGTCCTTCAACACAAGTTTAGTCAACAAAACATTAGCAACGGCGTAAGCTCACAAACCGACATATTCTTATGAAATTCGGTGGCATTAAATGGCAAAACAGTTACTTAAAACGGTTAAATTCACGTCATGCTACAAACGTGTATTGATAAATTTGAAGCAGTGTTCTACTTCGCGGACGAGGTTGTGCAAACTGTCGCTTTTCGAGTATTAACTATTTGAGAAATATTCTGTAAGTTATTGTATGTACTGTTAATTTCTTTCTCATGAGCTGAGAAATTCAAGGTAAGGTTCTAATGCCATATTCCCCATGCAGCCCTCCCAACATCAACTTATAATTTGGCTACTGAAAGACGTAATATGTTAGTTGAATATAATTTAGTTAACACTTTCTGTGAGTAAAATCAGGGCATTCCAAAATAACTAAATACTTGAAACTGGTCCTTAAAGCAGGCACGCTAGTTCTATTGAATAGCTATATACATATTAGAAATAATAATTCTTCTTTGTATTGTGCGCGTAGCCTCTAATCTACAGGATTATTTTGTGTGAAATATTTTCACAGTTTAATTAGCTTGAGTCACTATTAAATATGTTCCTGCAACTCTTTTGTGTAAACGTCTTGAGATAATAAAGACGTAACAACGAATGCGAAGAATTTATTAAACAAGATGTTGGTAGACTACTTTAACTAACTTAACCTTAATGGACCATAACTGAACCTAAACCAATTAATTATGCAATTGTTCTTGAAGTTAGCTTTGTCAAGTAGAAATTTTGAGTTCAAAGAATGTTGGTAGGCCAACCGCGATAGTTTAAATTGTAGAAATACGAAACCAGTCATTCAACATTTTTTTTTAATTTTCTAATAACTGTAATGTAGTCATTTAGAAAAGCGCCAACTGTTAAATTTTCGGTTTACAGTGGCACCTCTTTTACAAGCGAGACATTTGATTATGTAAACTAATTTCGTTTGTCGTCAGAAAGAAACATAAGGCAACCAAGCGGAACACATCTTACTTTAATGACGCCATATTTTAATCTTCAGAAATCTTAAAATTTTCGTGAAGGAAGGAAGCCAAAGGCTGTAATTTACACACTTGCCGTATAAGTGCTTAACTTGGGAGCAGGTATATTAACAACGAGATAAGTGGAGTACATCCCAAATGAAAACTCTAATTATTCACCACATCCGGTTAAGGACGAATATTAATCATTTTCGTGCTATCCTCATCCAACCCCCTGTGAGAAAAGACGATGAAAAAAACTTCAGAAACTGAAGAGCTGCACATATCTCATTAAGGAGAAATTTCACTCCTTGGCTCTCAGAACTGGGCGTGTAATGAATCATCATTATGTGGTCCAGATGTGAGGAGGACCTGGCTGATTAGAGATGCATAGACAGCTGTGGATCTCGTGACTAACACATTCACTTACTGCTTACTTTGTTATTACGGGACTCTTAACACGCACTTAGCACCCTCATAGGTGCTAATGCACGGAGAACATCAAGAATCAAGGAGAACTTTCTCTGACGAGGCACGTAGCAATTCTGTTGTCCGTCTCGGCTTCATCACACACATTATTTTAGATTAAATCATGGAGAAAGCCTTCCTCAGATTTCCTAGGAAGTAGTTTTGTACGAGCTCTTGGAGCAGAATCTCTGAAGTGAAGAAATTTGATCTAACTGTTCATGGCAAACTAAAAAAACTGTATTTTCCACACGCACGCAAAGTTAACCTAACTGTACTTTTAAGAGAAGAAGTAAATTAGCTCGGGGTAGACAGCGCGTTTTGTTTTCTCGGAAATAAATCCACGACCCCGAACAAAATTTCTGTAAGGAACATACACGCTTTAATGTTTGTTTGTTCAAGACTTTTCCTATTTCGGTCGAAGAATAAAAATTAAACTAAGTAAACCAATATTCGATCAAATTCGACGAATTCGAATCATATTTCTGTACATTTCCAATGAGGAAAAAAAATTGTATAGCTTAAACGTGTTGGTTACGATTTTCTGTCATAATACAGGATCGTCACAAAAGAATTTCCCAACTTTGAATGTCTATAACATCAACACAAAAAAAAAAAAAACTACGAAATTTGATAGCCAGTGAAATGAACATCTGAACTAAAACGTTATTTTTCTTACTTTATCTTCATAATTGTTCAATATGTCCAGAACGAGCAGCACGAATGACTTTTCCGCAACTCCTCTTGTCAGAATGGCTGGTGTTACGGTGTGTAGGCGTATGATATTCTCGTTTGGGTAGTCAATATTAGCCAGCAATTGTGGAAGAAATAATTAGTCCTTTATGTAACTTCACAGAAAAACAAACTCTCAACTCGACACCTCTACAATAGCATCTCGTCGCGTCTTAGAAGGGGATGTGCACTTGTTACCACCGACGTACACCACAACGAATAGACGGAATAGACGGATCGCAAAGCTATGAAAGTAGTATAGTTGTTAACAGAAATATTTCCACTACTTGTAAAAAACATGAAATATTATATCTAGATATAACGTTATTGCTTTTTAGTGTAAAAACGTCGTTAATATCCTTTATTATTAACAGATAATGAAAAATATCAACATATGTATTTGGTGTTACCTTAATTGACTGTTATCAACTTGTCAGCGACACCTAATTTCAGTATAAAATGCAATTAAGTTGATTTTAGTTGGACGTTTGCAACCGTAACCGTGTAGGTAAGATAACTGGCTCTACGGCTCGTCGACAGACGGCCGTACCCCATAAAAATTTGACTCTGACACGTCGTTATGAAAATACTATTCATGATAAAAATATTATGCAAGAGAAACATGTAGTCACTAGGAACACCTACAAAACGAATGTTATTTCGTAGAAATATATAATTATGAACTTCACGCTTGAACAGCCTTAATTGGCAACTGAACACCAAACAGCAGTATCGCACTAGGGAAGGGAGGGGGGTGGATACTATTCCATTACGTCAGCACTCCGCTAGCTGCAGTGAATAGACCCGGTGTTTCGAGCCCTGGCCCGTCTAGCGGAACAGATCGAACACGGTAAGGGTCCGCGGTGGCCGCATATCCAAGACCATTCACCATCCACCTAAGCGATCCGGGTTCGATCCCCGGCGGGGTCGGTCCCCGGATTTCCGCACGTGGGAATCGTGCCGGACGACGTCGCTGGCCAGCAGGTTTTCTCGGGGATTTAACGTTTCTCCCGCCTCTCTCATTCCGGTGCTTCTCAACCCATGGGCGTACCCAGAGGGGTGGTTTTGGAGGGGTTCAAACCCCCTCCGAAATACCAGTCTCTTGAGTTAGGTATCTTGTATTGCATAAGGTATAATATGTTATAAAACAATAAAATATTAACGAAATATGTTAATATGGCATTTATGGATGTGAAACCATGAAACACAGGTAACACACAAATATATATGTACGTTTATGTAAAATAAGAGTAAAAAACCCCCTCCTAAAAATATTCCCAAGCACGCCCATGTCTCCACCGTAGGACCACATTCAAAGCCATCCTTCGGAGTACGCAGATTGCCTACAGGCTGCTCCCAGTTATAAAAGCCTGCATACAGGGTGCAATACTCTGGGCATAGAGTTTCATCCTCATATGACATTTCTTTTATCGGCCACGATAGTGGCCGATTGGCCAGAAGTACAAGTTCCGACATCCGGTGTATATGCCACTGATTCCAGATGGCCGTAGAGACACCACTGCCTTATCACTGGTAGATGAAAGCAAAATTCGCGTTATTTCCTGACAACACACTCTGCAAACTATTTAACGTCCTCTCGACTGCTTCCGATAGCCTACAGTGTTGTGGTCTGACGAAGAGAATGTATCTAACCAATAATTAAATGTTACGCGGTGGAGCGACCGACCTCCTGTAATGAAGCCATACTCGTAAGTTACATCACATAAAGGATTGTAGACAATGAACTCAAAATTATGACATGGGTGAGAAGGTCTTACGACCCTTTAACAACGAGTTCTTAAGAGTCGATGTGGATGAATTGAGTTGGAGGGTCAACACAACATCCATGCCACAGCCGGGATTTAAACCCAGGACCTCTCGCACTGTAGACCGGCGCCTAACCGACTACACTATGGAGACCGGCTCTCACAGATTGTGCTTGAGTATGTACACAGCAGTGAAATCTAGTCTGTCAGCAAGCAATACTGCAAAATTTGCGTGTCTGTAATCGTTGGTATGGTATCATAAACAGACCCACTTCCCAGCCTACACTGTAAAAATTCAAAATAAGATAAGTGCAAAAAAATATGTTTTCGAGTAAAAGGAAAAAATTCAGCGCTGCAAGAGTATGCGTACTTAAGGAACATGCAATCTTTCGACAACCATTAAAACTATTAGGAAAATTTTTGGGACTTTTGGCCCTTACAGTAGAGCATAGACCTGGCACATAGTTCATTTTCTTGTGATTATCTCAGTTTGGCCTATCTTGCCACTTAGATCATTCCCACTCTACAATTACTTGTAAATTTATAATACCGATGTATAGGAGTGTTAGGAAAGTAGGTATGGTAAAATATATATTTATAAGAAACAATCAAATGTATACTGACGTAAGCATATTTGTACAGTAACAATGCTGATCATTATCTTTATTTCCAAGTTGAATTATATCAAAGGCATACTTACAATTGTGGCGTAAGAAGTTGTGTCTTAGGACACGAACGCGCTGATTGGCGCACGTGATTCTGTGACGTCACATCAGAGTCCGAAGTTACAGTGTCTTAGGACAAGCTTAGTCCTAAGACAAGTATTCACTGAATCTTAACTTTTGTCCGAAGTTGTGTCCTAAGGCAAAATAAAATTTCAACTATTTTCGCGGCCATTTGTAACTAGTTATAAAATTGAAAACATTGAAACTAAGCTCGGAAAGAATGGAAGGTTTTAATCAATACGAGCTACAGAAAATATTAATTAATCACAACTTCACACCAGCTTCGGACATAGTAATTGTGAACAGCGAGGGACATCTATTCACGAAGTTCGGACATGTCAGTGGACACGGTCATATGTAGATACGCCTTAGGTGTCTCATATTGTGTATGGGTACAGACATGAAAATTTCACGTTTTCATTTAGGCGCAAGCTAGAGTTCCAGTAACTACAGGTCTGTATCACGTTCATAACTGGCCGTTGACTTACTCGACACTTTCAGGAAGTAGCTGAGCCAATAATAAAACTGACTGAACACTGGCCTATTTCACTGTCGGCGAGCAGCTAATAAACAGCTGCTCTCTACTTGAGTAGACATATATTCTTGGAGGTTAGCTTACAGGTCAGTGAACCCGTAAATTTTTCCCGTCTCTATGTATGGGTTATAAACAGAGATGATGGTAAATCGCGAAAATGTTTCATCCAACATACTCTTGAAAACACTGTAGTAAATTGCAACATATATGATTGGGTGATGTACGTTTGCCAAAACGTAGCTGTCTGCAGACCAATAACAGGCATCCAATTTTACAAGGGCGGGATTCTTGTTGGGTCAGTCAAATAGGGTAACAGCTCCTCGTACAAGCGGAAGCCATTAATCTTCTGGTAATCTGAACTTACGTTGAAACCCAGCAAACAGTCAAGTTTTCCTGCGATAAACCATCATATCTAGTTATAAAACGTCCAGTATTATTTAGGAAGTTTTCTTACAGTGATACTCACTATTAACACTGACGGTGACCAGACACCAAGCTACGCCGTACTGTAGTACGTCTTGTAAGCCACGGAATCCGGATTTCTGAAAGGAAATTAGACTTGCTCTAAAGTCATATTCACAAGAATCCATAGGCTACGTACATGCAACAATCATGCAAGATGGTGATCTCAAACTAAACCACACGATGCGAGGTGGATCTCTTAACGAGATCAGCAAGTCAAACGTGTCCTAATTTTTCGGTGCGAGGACCAGCAGGAAGGATTCTGTTGGTCGTTGTGCATTACAATTTATGTGACTACGTCGTTTCCATTAATTATTTGGAAGCTGTCGGCCTCAAAGGGACAACTATGGCTATTAACGGCGTACAAGTGAGGATAAAAATCATAATTTTATATTTGTATGGAATATTGTTAGTTTTGTAGCTGTTACTTTGGAGTACATTTTACTCTTACATAGAAATGTTCAGCTCACCCAGTTTTCTCATAATGGCACTTCGAAGTCAAAATGTGCACATTGTTAATTCACATAAGCCGCAAAAACCAATGAACATAAATAAATTAAAAAATACACATTGAAACAACTAGCCACAGGCTACTGCTTGACGTGTTTTAAAATCTATATAAAAATTTAATAAAAACATTAATGAAAAGGCAAAAAAAATTCAAAATTTCAGAATTTTCTGTAAATTGACACAATTCCTCTTGAAATTTGCAGGGTTAATTTTTTACGTGTTGACTATAAACGATTCGGATTGTTTATCCGCTTTGTTTTTCTTGGTTTTCGCTTGGTTTGTCTAAGACGACACAGCACTACTGCAATGACGTATGATGTCCACAATATTTCACTGAAGTCATCCGGGGTTGCATTTCAAACCAGTGGCGTAGCCAGGATTTGTGTAAATTGGGGGGGTGGGGGGAGGTTGGTTAACCTGAGAATGGTTTAATGAACACCGACCTCCCCTTTAAAGCATAAAAAAAGGGGGGGGGGGTTCCGGTGGTGTTCCCAAGGGATAATTTGGATTTCAATGTGCCAATTAGTGATATTTTAGCGATATTCGTAACTAATATTGAATATTACACATGTCAAAATATTTTCATTATTTTAATACGTATCCTCTTTTTTTAATTCTTCCTAGCTTATGGGTGGGGAAAAAGAAGGGGGGGGGGTAGAACCCCCAACCTCCACTGGTTACTCCCTTGTTTCACACGACTAAGAGTTGAAAATTTACACTACCCGGACTGAGTGACTGTCCGTAGGGGTTAAAGAGGTTTGTGAGAGAGTCAATTAAAACCTCCCGCGTGACACGTCGAAAGGACGCGGCGGTGTTCCGCTTCAAGTAGTGGAGGGTGGTTGGTGGGTTGCTGGCCTATGTCCGGTGGGTGGGGGTGGAAGGAAGGGGCAGGGCCAGCCCTCAAAGCTGCATCGGCTCGCGGACGTGTGGTCAGTTTCCGCGAGGGTCATCGACAACCGCCTGCCCTCTGTTCGGCCGGATCTAGTGCTTGTTGTGTCCCTTGCTGCCGCGCCTGTGAACGTCCGCGCCGAAGAAGGTCACCACGCCTACTACGTCATTGATGTCGATGGACTAATGTCGTGTTTAGGTAATGTCTTAAATACTCGTATAACTCAGTTCGAAAACCATCAATAGAGTTATTTTGTACCAACTTGTTTCAATGGCTTATGTGAATATCAGCAGCTTTACTTCAAGGGTAGAGATGTTCTACATATACCAACATACCCTCGAAAACACTAGTTTCTTGCAAAATAAATGATTGAGTGATATACTTTTGTCAGAACGTAGCTGTATGCAGACCACTAACTGGCTTCAAATACTAAAACAACGAGATTCTTTTTGGCTCAGTCAAATAGGGTAACAGATCCACTGTTTTCTAGATTTCAATCCACATTCAGCTTATTAGATTATTAGTGGCTTTCTCTTGTACGTGGAGCTGTTGCCCTATTTGACTGAACCAATAATAATACCGCTATTGTTATATTTTATGCCTGTTATTGGTCTGCAGACAGCTACGTATTGTTATGCGCACATCGCCCAATCATTTATGTTGCAAGAAACTACAACGTTTTCAAGGGTATGTTGGTCCAAGACATTTTCGCGATATGCATACAGACCTGAAAAATTCGCGTTTTATTTTGGCCCCAAGCTAGAATTCCAGCAACTGTTAAGTTGGTGCCACTTTCGTAACTGGCCCGTGACTCATATGACACTTCCTGGAAGTCGCTTAGCCAATAGTACAGAAGCAACTAAATGCAGGCCCATGTCACTCCGTCATAGAACAGCCAGTGAGCAGACAATGTCTGCTTGAATACACACATGTTCTTGGAGGCCAGCCTACACGTCAGTGAACCTGTGAATTTTTCCGGTCTCTAGATATACAGTAATCTCTAACCATCATCTCTATTGAAGGGTAAAGTTCGTGACAGTCGCTGAGAACCTTTCCGGCCAGCGTGTTCTCCAAGCCAATGTGTAGGGGCCGGAATGCATTGTCCTATGCATATTCAAGCCTCGTCCATTCGTTAATTGTCTGTTGTTCCATTGAGTAGCAGCTAGTGGACAAATGGTCGGGCCTACCAATGTGGCATCCTGCGCCTTGTATGATTGGCAGTTGTTTGTGTGCCGAAGTTCAGCAGTTTACAGACAAATCACAGACGTTTAGTACTAGCTCACCAGAATTAACAGTGGCCCAGTCACATACGGACTCGGGGCCGCGGTGGCCGAATGGTCAGACCTATCGCCTCCTACCAAGGCGGCCCGGGCTCGATTCCCGGCGGGGGCGTTCCCCGGATTTTCGCATTTGGGAATTGTGCCGGACGATGCCGTTGGTCAGCGAGTTTCTCGGGGCCTCTCGTTTTCCCCGTCCTTTCATTCCGGTGCTACTTCATACTCACCTCATGCCACCCCTCACCAGCGCTAAAGACCACGATGTCACAGACTAAATAGTAATACAGACGTGAAATGTCGTGGCGGCTCGTTTGATATAGGCGAACTTGGCCGCTTATTGGCTGTAGACTCTAGCCCCGTGTCTGTTTGGCTCCTGCATGTTACTACATGTTTCCTATTGGCCTGGCTGCCGACTAGCAGAGCAGCTGCCTCACGCTGATTGGCAGTAGGTGTTTCCGCCATGTTGCTGGCCAGGGAAGCCATTTTGCTGGCGTGTTGTGACTGAGTTCGCCTTCCTGCCGACTATTTCACTTCTGTATTCCTAAATATTCTGTGACGATGTTAAGCGCTAACCAAAATCTCTCGCTCTCATATAGGGAATCTCCAGTAACGAAAGAAAAGTGTCAAATATTAATACATTTCTTGGAAGGCTAGCAAACAGGCAATTTTTCTCGCGATTAATCACCATACCTATTCATGGGTAGGAATCTGAAAAAAATTGCGTTTTTTTTTTTAATAGCTACAATTCAAATAACTTAAGTTCGTGTCAGTTTCGCGGTTGGCGCTAGACTTATTTGACTCCTCGTAGAGGCCGCCGAGTCAATCATAGAGAAGCAACTAAATGCAGACCAATCATGCGGTGTCGCTGTATTATCGAGTAGCCAATGAGAAGCTGCTGTCTGCTTCAGTAAACATGTCTTGGAGGCTAGTATAATGGTCAGTGACCCTGCGAATTGTTCCACTTTCTATTCATGGATATTGATAGCTGTAGGGACGGGAATTTTAGGCGAAATGATTTTTGCCCCACTTTGTTTCAGTGCCGTATGTGCGAATCTGCAGCTCAACATCATGGCTATTTGCAGAGTGTTTTTGTGCAGAGTTGTTATACATTTGACTGTGCCAATCAGTACATGGATAACTGTGACGTTACACGTCTGTGATTTGCGGGTTTAACCTCCAGACGCTGGGTGTTACGGCATCCAATCACTGACCACAAAGTAGAGATGCAGATGCGCACGTAACAGTGAAACAAAAAAGGGCGTCGCGTGGATTGTTCCAAGGTGTGCGGTGACTAGCAGTGACTACACACAACACTGAGTTGTCTGAGGAACCATGTGACTTGTATGGTCAGGAACACTCCACAGCCAGTAGCGTACAAGAGGCAAGGTACTTATAATATCTGTATACACCTTGGTCTATGCAACAACACAACTGCTCAAAGCGTATAGTCAATGCTAATACCGCACGTCTTGGAACACAGCCACGCTACGCCACTGGAAACAAATTGCTGCAAAAATATTTTCACGAAATTTCCTGTATCTGTTAATAGCGTGCATTTGTGTAGAGATATCTCTCATTTGACTGGCTGTGCCAATCAGAACAAGGTTACTGCGACACAACATGTCTGTGATTTGCTGGTAGAACCCCAAAACTGTTAGAGTAGAATATATGTCCATGAAGCAGAACTTCAGATGTGTACGTAATGCATCAAACAAGTGATGTAAAATTTTTTAAATAAAAAATAAGTGGCCATTAACTTAAAATATTTTGTATTTGGCTCGGTTAGTTGATTTTCAAAACCCAAATACTTTACCACCGAGCAAGGCATAGTAACGTACGTTACTAAACTGGACCACATAACTGTTTTGTTAACTATAAGTGTTGATTGGAACACGTAAGAGCGGGTCGGCTTCACCGATTTTGTTCTCTCGTCTTGCAGAGCGTTTGATTCAGTCTTTCTCACTCGCCTAGATACGGTACGCAGCGCATGTTTTAATAAGTTACTTCTTCTTTCTATGGAAGCCTTAAATATTTTAACGCTCTAAAATATGCAACAATTTATTGAGTTATTGGAACATACGTTGCCCTTGTGCACTATAATACAATTAAGTAAACTATCTCTAAATTAACTGCCATAAACAATAATTAGGGGCAGGAAAATTTCGGGGATTCAATGACCTGCATGTTAGAATGACTTGTCTTACGCATACTCAAGCCCCGGCAATTTGTCCACTAGCTGCTACTCAGTGGAACAGCAGAGAATGAACGAATAGTCGGGGCTTGAATATGCATAGGACAATGGATTCTAGCGTACAAGTAATTGAATCCGCGAAATTTTTCTGCCCCTAACAATAATGTATTTGGTGAGTGTTCCTGTATGTTCTATTTTGTGAGTGGCCAATTTAACATTCATATTTTGATATGTTGCAGTCATGATTAATTGATTAATTGTATAAACAAAAAGTTACAGAATGACTTTCAAGTTATAAGAATTGAAATTATATTAAACTGATATCATAAATTTAAACATGAAAGTATGGTGGATTCCAAAGTTATATAGCATATATCTGTACGTCTACTTTTGTAAAGAAAAATATTGAAAATCTCTCAAATGTCAATTATGCATTAGAAATTTACGTTGCTAATACCGCACGCTCCTATGGAACAATGAAATAACAAATAAACTTTTCGCGTTTAGTAATTTTCAAAATGCGTAGTACTTACATTCTTCACAAGATTTTTGTGATTTTTTTTTTACTAACCAAATACAGTAAATAAACACATTAATTTATCTGGACGTAAGATTTTACATGAAAAGACAAATTACCACTTAAAGGATATTACAGAATTCTTACAACTTTGTTTAAGGGTGCGGTCTACCGCAATTTTCATCACAATATTTTATTTTTTATTCATACCATATTTTTTTTCTTATTTTAGACACAAAATGTGACTAAATTCGGCTCTTATGAAATTTCTTTCTGTCATAGTTTTCGCGTAATGGATTGTTAAAAGTCATATTTTGCATGTTTCTGTTTTAATGACTACACTAAAACCAACTGGTATACCAAACTAAAAAAAATCACAGTGGATAAAGACATTGCAGGCTACAATGTCATGCTCATAAAAAAACATAATAAAAATTGTTTGTATTTAAAAAAATTATTGCATTTTTTTAAATTTTATTTTTAGTTTCAGCACTTTTTTTAATATAAATAATTTTTTATTTTTTATTTTTATGAGCGTGACGTTGTAGCCTGCAATGTATTTATCCAATGTGATTTTTTTGAGTTAGGGTTTATTTTGTACACATATATTGTAACTATTTTTACTGTAATTGATTTGTTTTTATCTTTAATGGTTTTTGTATATTGGCATGTCTGTCAATGTCCAGGTTTGCGTAAAACTGTTTTATGCGATGATCATGAATTATTTAATTTCGGTAAGTCAGTTGGTTTACCTTGAATGCATAAACCCGTTTTATGCAAATTTTGACATAGACAAGCCATTATACAAATCAATGACAGCTAAAGGATTTTCATTACAGTAACAAATCGTCACAAGGCATGTCAACATGTCAAACCATATCTCGAACAAATATAATTTTTTTATTTGTCAAGATAACCAAACGTAAGGAGAAAAGATAATGACGTCCCAGGTGTATTTTATTGATAGCAACATCTGCATCTGAGAAAAAATGGTTTCGAATGCATTAAATATTGGGGTTGCTCAAACCTCATGTGTATCGCATGTTGTCTGCATGTAAAGCTGCACATTTTCTTCGTCTATTTTCTCTAAAACAGTTCACTTGAGGATGTTGCGGATAGGCAACATTTTTTGTTCTTTGGGGCTTCCTGCTACAAACTGTGTCATTTAATATGCAAAAAATGCAATGATAAAAATTCTAAGCAAAAAAAAGTCTTGGCCAACCCCATTATCTGCAGAAGGTGAAAGGTATTCTAAACCTTTTCATCACATATATTAGATCTTGTTATTACTAAACAGCACCCGGAAAATAATTTATTTCTCCTAACTTTTGGCTCTTTTAACAAATGTTTATTTTTAGTGTCAATGTTCAATCACTAATTTCTCCCTTAAAATTTGTGCCAGTGAAAAATTTCAATTCCACGTAACTTTACCTCAATTTTACAAGTAATCGTTTGCCTAATCTTGTAACATACTTTCGTGAGCAATAATAATAAACCGAGGACATTTTCCAACACGTTAACATGTACTGAGTAAGTCTAATCTCACATCTGAACATATAAGTAAGGTAGAACTTTTTTCTAGTTTATCGAGTGTTCGCGGTAAATTAAACACTTTTAGAACATTGATTATTTTTTATCTTTTTAGTAAATTTGTTTCTTGTTGCGATTTGCTGAAAAAGTAAATGTTCCGTTCAAGATATAAATACGTTGAGTGCATATGTTTCACCGTGTTCCAAGGTTAAAGTCTAATATTATGTTGTTTGACTTCATGATTGAGTGTTAGTGGACTGAACGCGTAAGACGTGCTGTAGCACAGAATATTTAGGAATACAGAAGTGGAATAGTCGGCAGGAAGGCGAACTCAGTCACACACGCTAGCAAAATGGCTTCCCTGGCCAGCAACATGGCGGAAACACCTACTGCCAATCAGCGTGAGGCAGCCGCTCTGCTAGTCGGCAGCCAGGCCAATAGGAAACCTGTAGTAACATGCAGGAGCCAAACAGACACGGGTCTACAGCCTCGGGCAGCCAATAAGCGGCCAAGTTCGCCTATATCAAACGAGCCGCCACGTCATTTCACGTCTGTATTACTATTTAGTCTGTGGCTGTAGCGTGATACGGAAAGTATTTTTTCTTGTATAACTAATAAAAATGTTTCCAATGCGTTTATCTACGAAAATAAGACACACGTCTAACTGTGTTCCTATGATTTTAAAAATGCGGTCCGTTAATGAAAATAATGATTCCCAAGCTACTCAATACTACTAAAAATACTGGTTATTCGCGTTGCTGTAGCTGAGAAAATGTCGATAATAATTGTGAAACTAAGGCCTAGAAACCTGCATTTGACATTACCACAAACTTTCCACAAATAGAACAACAACTTCAAGTCCCATTGAAAAACACACTCTATGAAAACACTGCAAGTTAGTTTAGTCCTTCGCGCCTAGAGGCGATGAAGTGTTAGACGGGCGTGATGTATTCGACTTATCGACTTCCCCGTTTCCGTGGCCCAAACGTAAAGAGAAAGTTACCGTCCACTTACTCTTAAGGGCGCTGCCTACCTCGGAACCCTGGCGGAGAAATAATAGGGTTTTACATGTTAAATTATGTTCAATGGCACTCGGTCACCTTTCGTGCTATCGCTCCCGGACAGAAACCATTTTCTGCGCCGAGAAAAGGAGAATATTACTACGTAAATAAAATTGCAGAAAATAAATCATGAATAGCCATTTCCGTGTGTTTTTTATGTGTAAAAATACTTTTTTGCCCACAATTTTGAGGGTATTGAAAAAAAACTGCCCACACGATGCATAGCAATGTACACGGCACCGAGACAAACGGAAAAGTCAGTGGTGGCATATACGTAACTTCGACCGTTACTGAGCCAGGTGGAATATCATTTAACCTGTAAAACCCTATGCTTACTCCAGCCGTGGCTTCTAGGTAGGCAGCGTCCTTAAAGATCTCACATTACCATATTTAGTTTGAATGTTCTAATTAAAAATGCTTTCTTAACTATTCACTAGTACAAAATTTCCTTGGCAAGTTACTTTCACAAGAATTGTTTGATAAGCATACATAACTGTTTGTGCGGTGCACATAGGACGTGGTTTCGCCTATGTATGCTGAGGCATTCTATGCGTATAGTGACGCGCATATTCTGCGCAGTTCGAGTCGACCGAAGTAACTGCGGTCGCAGGAGGTATTGTCGCCGTCTGTGTCGAGGCAGGAAGTTCCCCCAAGGCAGCTCGTCCCTGCGGCGACGACCACTAACAATAGACACAAACACGCACATGTCTTGAACACACGCAGCAAATATCTCTCTTCTCAAGCTTAAAACTTCGCGGGTATTGCGTAGTGACGTAAGAATGCCGGTTAGCTTTTCCTAGACTTGGACGACCAATTGAATCGATTATTTGAGATATCTCACACGTCCATAAATGTAGTATAAAGTTTACGTGAGACGCAGGAACATACTACAGAATATATCACAAATATTGTTCATGCTCCCTTGATCATGATGATTTTACGATAATTAATTTTTAAAGCTAAAAAGAGAGCAAATATCATAAATATGTTTGACAGATTTTACCATAACAGTCAATTTTTTCAAGACAAGAAATTGTACGGTTTCGATTAATAACTTATTTAATAAATATTTAATAAATTACATAATTAGCTAAAAAACATTTAATTTTATTTGATGTATTGAAAAAATTAGCTAACGTGGTGAAACCCACTCAAAACAAAACTGCCAAACCGAGTTTTGTTATCTGCTCTAGTTTAGGCTAAAAAAAAAAATAAAATACTATCGCGAATACAGCAGAAACATGGGTTCATGTCCTTAAAAACTGTTCAGATAGATTTAGCATCATCTACTCAGTATCATATTGTTGGCTAGAATTAAAATAATGCTCTGGCGACAGTAATGTTTACGTTTGTATTGTGTGGACGCTTAGGGTTTCTCGAATGACTTGTAAAATATCAGGGAGGAATAAAAGAAACAAAAGTAATTTTGTTACAGCCGCTAACAAACCCCACGTGTTCTTATTACGTTAAGAAACAAAAACACATTTAACAGTTTTGCGACCTGCCCTGTATCAGACGGACACGCGGGCGTTCTGAAATGTACCACTGTTCTCTACTCCGCTGAGAGATGCGGACATCTGGCGGTTTTATGCATATTCGGTGTAACTGACGACGAGGAAACGATCCACGTGTAAAAGTTAATTTTGGTAAAAAGTGGAAATGTGGAGTTTCTCAGATGACCGACTCAATTATTCTACAACTTTGTAGGAATGTATGCTCTGTTTCACATACCGTCAGTAAATTTTTACAGTTATAGGGTCGAGTAACTTTGTACTGCATGGACTAGACGTTATTTACTGTACATACGAAGAAATTGGTACGTCAGGTCCATTTCAGTGTCGAAAAAAAAAGTCAGCTGGCACAGTTTCCAATTTTAATCGTATCATTGCACCTGCACAGACATATTGAAATCCGTGAATTTTCACTTGCTACTTTTGATAGTCTATATACCCAACAACCTACCTGTTTGAATTTGAACCTGAGCTCGTCAAAATAAAAAACTTAAATACTCAGTGCCAAAGGCAGATAAAGTTGTTTACGTAAGCTATACGCACACTTATTCTGTAAACTGTAGACCTACATTTAGTGGCTGCTAATTTCTGAAATAACCTTCTTCCTGAATTGCATTCCGTTAAATAAATAAATACATATATAAATTTAAAAAAATTAATTAATAAATATATATATATATTGCTAAAACAGAAGTGACTGTGATGAGAAAAAAATTCTTTTATACATGGCATTATGTGGAAGGAATGGAATATTTAACAAGTTTCCTTACGCGTTTAATTTATTTATTGGTATTCAGCTGTAACGGAAGTTAACTGATCCATCATTCAAGGTTAAGATACAAATGTAAATTTTGTAATTTGGAGCACTGTTAGGTATTTTGAGTGTTACAAGGTTTGTTACATTGTAAAAACTAAACTCCTAATTACTAAATAATACATTTAAGTAGCTTTACGCAATAAGGCAACGAAACATTTAGTTAGTCAGCTAAAGTTAAATTGAAACATAGCCTACGGAATTTTCGTTAATTTTTCTAAGCCTATGGGATATGAATTTAAGGTTTATGGCACTTTAGTAGGAAAGCATGATTCGAACTGTATTTACTATTTCTGAAACGATCCCCTTGTTACGGCCACGACTTTAGACCAACTACGTGCTTAAGGGTGAATGACAGTCGCCATATTGAATTTTTGTATTTTGTGTCATAACTTTTCGTCTGGGTAATAGGCACCTAACCAAACTTTATTTTCGAAGCTAATTGAAGTTTTCTATTTATTTACTTGAACTTCACTGCAACCGTTGCGACACTCTCAAATTACTGACACAGAAGAAAAATTCACAGATCACTGATAGTATTCCGTTACCGCAGACGAACACAGACGAGCCGTTAGATATTCCGGTGATCGCCAGCAGTAATTAGGTACATGCCAAATTTGCGGTATTTTCTAACGATAGACTTGACTACAGTTTGTTCGCTCGACACGTAAATTGTTTATAGATGCAACTGCCGTCACATAAAGGCTGTTGCCCAATGAACTATCAGATTGTATAAGGGTATATACAGGTCAGTGAAGCCTAGCCTGTTACTAAACAGTAACGCGAATTTTGCATGTCTCAAGCAGTAACGTAGAGAAACGAAACATTCAGGTTCAATGTTCTGCCTAACTGATTCCAGTATCGCACGTATACTCTAGCCCTTATATACGTTAAGGGGTATAGGAAAGTAAGATGTCGCGAGAACGACTGAAATACATAAACGTCGATGAAATCTGAACTATTCATCACAATTCGATGGGATTTTTTGTCGAGTAGATAAATAATTACAGGTCATATATTTCTACAGTAGCATACTATAAATAGTATGTTTTGTTATCAAGTAAAACATTATTAATATTATTTATTTTTAGAAAAAAAAATTTTGAATTCACAAAACGCATAAAAATGGAAAACTTTAATATCCGTAAACCTCTGCGCGAGAGGTTTTCAAATAAAAACACTAGCATTTTTGAAATTTGGTTATTACAGAGACATAGAGAGGGACTGGAAATTTTCGCTAATTCAGTTACCTGTAGGCTAGAATCCTTTTGTACTATGCATACTCAAGCCCCGACTATTTGTCCACTACCTGCTACTCAGTGGAACAACAGACAATGAACGAATAGCCGGGGCTTGAGTATGCATAGTATAGGCCTAATGGATTATAGTCTGCAGGTC